>PVLD010015426.1:0-48574 GCA_004027595.1 Dinomys branickii | reverse complement strand
TGAGAATATTCTGGAATGCTGGCTTGGTGGTCATGAATTTCTTAAATTGCTCTTTGTCATGTGGCACCTCTGTTCACGCATGCTTTTGTGAACACTTTGGTTTGCAAATAGAAGTGTTGGGCAAATTTTTGTTTTTGTTTTCAAACTCTGCATCAAATGATGAACATGACCACAGCCAATCATCTTTCCCACACAAACATAAATGTGGCCATCTTTTCCAGAATTGTGCAATGAATTAGGTTCATGAACAGATGCAACACTGTACCTTATTTCCCCATCAGATTTGAAGGAGAGTTTTGATATATATCAAAGCTGATACATCAACCCAGCATATATCAGCCTGGGTTGAAAGTTGTATTCTTTTAGGAATAAAACACTTCAGTGCAAACTCTGGGCCTTTAAGGTTGTGTTGAGAAGTCTGATGCGTATCTAATGAATTTACCTTTATAAGTGTATTGTTGCTTTTCTCTAACAGCTTTTAATATTCTGTCCTTATGCTGGACTTCTGGGACTTTGGCTGTGATGTGCTGTAGCCAAGTTCTTTTTGGTCATAGCTCTATGCCTCATGTATCTGTATGTTTATGCCTTTCCCTCTGTTTGCTACATTTTCTGTCATTACTTCTGTAAAAATGTTTTATGACATTTGTGCAACCTTCTAGTTTTTCACTAATTCAAATTGATCTTAGATTCATCTTCTTTGTGTCATCTACCAGCTATTGGATCCATTTCTCATGTTCTCTTGCTGTTTCTAAGGTACCTCTGAGTATACAGTTACAGGCATCAACCCTGTCTTCTACTTCTGACACTCCGTTCTTTTGTGAGTCGCTTCTGTTGCCAGACACGAAGAGAAACTTTTTCTCTTGGATTGCTGATAGTTATCTTTTCATGGATTCCAATTCTTTGCTAAACTGGCCATTTAAATTTTGTATTATTCTGTTCATTTTAAATAGTTTTCATTGATGTTTTCTGAAAACATAGTGTCTTGTTTATTAAGCCTATTGACTGTTTCATTGTATAATCTGTGTGCTTGCCAAGCACCTTATTGATCTGCTTTTTAAGAGTCCCCTCTTTTATTGTTTCAAATAATTCAGCTGTGTGGATTTTGACTTCCTAACCATTGTTCCCTCATGGATCAACATCGGGGGAATTGAAAGATTTTGGAGGTATTATGTTAATTTATGTTTCAGGTTTCAACTGTGTACGCACATGTGTGTATATGTGTATGTGTGTTGTGCACATGTGTGTATGTGTGTGTGTGAGAGAGAGATAATACATTGGAAAGACTGTTCTTAGTGTAGAGATCTCTGTAGTTGGCATCTGCTTTTTTAATGATGCATTCTGTGCCTTGCTAATTATAGTCCTTTCCCTCGTTCCACAGGCCAACCTCTCTGTTATTTGGGAAGGAAGGGTGCAGTGTAATTGGGCCAGCATCTAGGTCTTTGGGAAGGGATCACAGTATTGCTAATGACAAAAAGACAGTACAGGTGTTGCCATGCAGAAAAAAACAGCTAGTAGCAACAACTATGCCGCCCTGGAAGTAGCAACAAAATTAGCAACAATAGTATTGTTAAAGACAATATGAATATTGACATATCCTAAAAGTCAATAATTTACCAGCTTTAACCATTGGAAAGAGATCTGTAGTTATAGTATAAACACAAATACACAGCAAATGCTAACATATAGTAAATATCATTTAATAGATGATATACCTCCACTAACAATAAAAAAATCAACAATGATAGCAGAAAATTAAGTAAGTACCTAAAAGTTAATAAAGCTTGATGATTCTACTAGTAAAAATAGAAGTGGCGAGAAATGGGAGAATTAAAGTAGTAAAATCTGAAAAATAAAGAAAAAGAAGAGAGAAAAGTGAGATGAAAGATCCTATTAAGAAGTGAAAGGAAACTAATAGAATTAGGTAAAGTAATAGGAAATAATGATAAAAAAGAAAAAAGAAAAAGAAAAGAATAAAGAAAATAAAGAAACAATACAAAAATGGATAAAACTGAAAGGAAAAACTCAAACAATTTTTTAAAAGACGAAATGAAATGAGTTCCCCCACAAAACCCATTGTTTTTGAATGATTCTCCTCTCTCCAGGGCCTGCAGTCTTGGAACCGAGCAGACAGGAGGAACAGCTAGTGAGTCATTGCTAAGATCTAATTAGTTTCTACACTGACATTTTTGTGTGTGGATGCTGCCTCCTGTCCTGTCTTTTCTGCTGGGCTTGGGCCGTCAGTGGTGTTTACCTTCACGCTATAGTCACTGTGGTAGCTTCCACTTTCAAATCTCTCTGTGCACCCCCTAAGTGTGGTTTTCTCAACCTAACTTGACGGTCTGGGTGTGTGAGGTGACCTCCCCACACTCCAGGTGCTGCTGTGTCTGTACACATCAGCTATGGCAACTGTCCAAGCCATGCTGAATTTTTGTTCACTTGAGACAAAGTAGATAGGAAAAGCAAACAGACTATTGAGATCCGTGCTTGATATAGGTAATGGTACAGGGGTTCAAGCAGACTGCTAGACCTAATGCCAGGCTTTCCCACTTGGCAGCCAGTGAAACCTACATACACTAGCTCTGCTTACCACAGAGGGCAGGGCCCTCACATCCCCCTGGCTGAGCTTAAACTCCTCAGGAGAGCCATGTCCAGCCTGCAACTCTCTCCCATGGCTGTCTCCCACTCAGTCAATAGCAGGGTAACAGAACATACCTGTTGTGCCATTGCTCTGTGATTCAGTCCCAAGTAACTAATCCCGTCCTCAAATGGCCCCTGACTGAGCCCTCTTAGGTACACTGCACTGGTGCTGCACTGGCTTCCCTACTCCTCCCCAACCCCAGGCTGCTTGCAGAAGGAGTCACTTTCAGAGTAAAATGCCAGTTTATAGCACCCATGATCTTCTCCTGGGGCAAGCGCACCTGCCCTTGCCTTCTCTTTCCCTGGAACTGCTGGTGCTCTCTAGGCTTACCCTGCAGCAGTGCAGGTAAGTTTCTCTCCCCAGCATCAGGGTTGAGTTTTCCAGAATGCCTTGCTCCTTTATCTGTGCTGTGCTGAGAGCCTCTAGCTTCTCTGCGGTTTCTAGTCTTCCTGTCAGCTCCCTCCTAATTCCCAGAAATTTAGCTCTTTGACCCTCTTTTACCAAATTTTTGTCTTCCAGGTGTCTCAGCTCCGGGTCCCAGAGAGAAGGCACTTTACTTCTGGTCTCTGTTTAGTCATATGTGGTATGTCAAGCCATGACACTTGTAAGATCTATAACGAGAGACATGCTATCATTGTTATGCATGCCTACCCATACTTATGGCAGCAGAACTCATAATAGCTAAAACTTGGAAATGGCCTATGTGTCCATCAACAGATAAATGGAAAAAGAAAATGTGGTACTTATATACAGTGAAGTACCACTCTGCCCTAAAGAAGGATGAGCAGGAGTCATTTTAGGAAAATGGATGGACCCTGGGACCATCATGTTAAGTGAAGTAAATCAGACACAAATTTAAATATCACATAATTTCTCTAATATGAGAAACCCAACATGTAAATAAAGTGCAAAATAAAAGATAGATACTAGGAAGTAGGTATGTAGATCTTTCTCAAATGGAAATAGGACCCTGAGATGGAAGGAGGGAAGGCAGAGGACAGGGAAGGGGATTAAAAAGGAATTAAGATGTGCTTTGTGCACTCAGGGAGGAATATAATCATTACACACTGCAAGCATGTACTAATGAAAGACAAAAATTGAAAAAAGATCTGTAGTGGGGATATTTTGAAAACTCAGACCAACTTCGTCTTCTTTAAACAGTTAAATCCTGGTTAATTATGTCTAACATGCCCACCTTTGTGTATTGATTTAGGGTGAGATTGCAATCCTCTTAAGTACTACTGTACGTGGTATATGCAGTTTAGACTCCCGGTGCTCTCTGTGGTTGAATTTAGTGAACATTATGGATGGTAACCTTCACCTACCATGACTCAAAGTCATCTTTCCTCCTTTGTATTTTTATTGCCCAGTAACTAAGTCTACCCACTCTTGTAAATTTCTCCTTTCTTAGCTGGCTGGTCTTCCTCTCAGTTATAAAGATTCCGTTTACAAGTTCCATTAAATCAAATAAACATTCACTTTCATCCTGAAGGAAAACTGTTTGCTGCTGAAACTGATAAGGAATCCAGAACACAGCATAGAAAGGTGGTATGACTAAGGAACTTTCAAAGATGAACCCTGGGGATGGTCGTGAGCACCTGCTTAGCATGTATGAGGCCCTGGGTTTCATCACCACAAACAGTAAGCAAATCAAAAATAAATAAACAAGTTCACATTACAGGTCTTTCTCTACACTTTGTTAGAGGAGTTCAAAAATGAAAAAACCAGTTTAACCTTGATTATAGCTGACAGTCTCCTAAAAACCAAAGATGACAGAGGTTCTACAGGTGTGCCACAGCCTTCGCCTTGATCTGCTCTCCTCTTCTCTGCCTCTTTTGTATAAGATGAGCTAGATCAAATTCAATCAGAGCATGAGTGATTCATCCTACCAGGAACAATTTGGTGAGTCCACCTGGCAAAAGGCCAAAGTGGTCTAGAATTTCTGAGTCAATTTCAGTCCTGTGTGATCCTCTTAGAACAAAACCGTGGAAAAAAATATGGCCTTGGTTCCTTTTTCAAGTTCTCCTCCAGGCCCTTAAGCCAAGATGAATTATCTCAACCCTACTCTTTGGGAAACAACTTAGCAGGTTTTTGTTGTCCACTCAACTTTTTTAGGTACAGATGACCACAAAATGAGTCATGATCACATTAAGGAAATAAAGACTTCCCCAGTACCGCAAAAAAAAAAAAGAAATAAAGACTGAAAATAATGGCTGCCTATCATGCAGAAATGGGGACTGTGCTTCTTTTAACATCATCTGCATTTTCCCCAGCCTTCTCATCTTCTCCCTTTTATGTTTGGGGAAGTTCACTTGTGAGTTTGGAAAGTGAAACAAAACCTAAACTTCTCTAAACTGTTATAACGCTTTGATTTAGCTCAAAGAGCGTTCTCTTTTGGTTAAACCCTGTTTAAATATCCATAGAACTCTTTTTTTGCCAATAGAAACATTCACAGATCACTGCCTTAGTGTCTCTTAAAGTACCAATGTTGAAAAAGCCATAAACATTTTAATTCATAAATTAAGCCATTCCTTCAGTATCACTATCAATGCTCAGCTTACAAAGGGAAAGTAGCAATAATTCCTTAGAACAATAAAAAAAGTCTGAAAATGTGTAATGTACCTGGAAGCAAATGCAAGCCATTATATTTTGTTCTGACTGTGCAATTAAAATATAGTAAAGGTCAAATAAGATTTAGAAAAAAATAAGATTGGCTTTCTTTGAGATTATGCATAGGCTAGTCAAATAAAAACCCATACAAATCAAGCAAGAAAAACCAAGGGACTGTTTTAATTTTGCTATTAGCAATAATTGCTTCTGTGATTTGGGCATTTAAGAATTACCTTCTGGATTTCTACTTCAGGATCTCAGTATCTATACTATGACTGACAAAATATGCTGATGGCTTCCAAATAGTGTCATTTTTACCTAGATATTTGAATACTAAGTATGAGTAAAACCATAGAATTGTCTTACCCAAATTAAAGTTAACATAAATACAAAGCCCAGTTATAATTTCTCTGAGATTTTATTCTAAAACTGCTTATTTCTGTGTCTCAGAGATCTTTCCAGTGTATCCAAATCTGTCATAAGTTTTACAAATAATATTTTCATGAAAACCAGTGTTAAACGTAGCACGAAAAAAATTTATCTTCCCAATGAAAGGCGTACTATTAAATACAAAATTTTCCAAAACAATAGGATTGCAGTAGCCAAAATTCTTCAATGAGAAACACTTTATAAAAAACCCTTAAAAACTATTGTTTTCTCTATATTGCTGACTCCCATAATTTGAGGAGAACGTCCATAGTAATTAAGGCACAAAATTTCTAACATTTCCTCCTGTTTTATTTTTTTTGAAAGATCTTCAAGAAGACTAGATTCCCAGAATCACAGAGATCTGATCCCACCTTGGTAGCTTAGACTGGCATTAAGACACTGCGTCTTGCCAATATGGCCTTGTGGAGGGTCAAGTCCTCGCTGCAGGGCTCTCCCTCAGTATGTCAGCCCTGCTGACAGTTTGCTAAAGGACCACAGTATTGGCTTCCTGAGATGGTTGTCAATGGAGCCTTGTCCACTCTTTAGCAGCACCATGATACAGCATTTCAACCTACAGAGAAACCTTACTTTTCTGAGAGAAACTGAGAAGACACATGGCGGCACGGTTGACTCTCTCGTCTTACCGGTATGTGAGTGCCATGCTTTGCCTCTACATCACCGCTCCTCTGTTTTCTTAGCTTTTTCGTTGAACATTCCATACAGTGTCCTCTCAGAATCCTTGGCCCTGGACACATAAAATTAGAGGGACTCTCCTGTGTGTTGTTTGGCTCAGGCCTCTTTATACTCTAGCTGGAGAGGGGCTCTGGTTGGAATATCTGGGTTAAATTGATAACAGTGATGTCTACAATGATAGGAAGAAAGTCAAGCTTTTCTTCAAAGTCAAAAAACTTCTTTCTTCTGTTCAGTTACATGAAGCACTCATTTATCTCCAAAGTTGTAAGTGCTTTATCATGTTCAGGTATACTGGGTCAGAAAACAAGGTAAGCTCTCAGCCAAAGATTTAGCAACTACATTTTCATCAATAGTAAATAACCTTGAAGGGAGAGAATACGAGCTGACCATGCTGCAGACACACTGACCTCAGCATCCACAGCTGAGCTTAGACGCATTTTTCTCTACTCAGTCAAACAGTTAAAATCATGGAGTGGTTTCCTCGTGGAAAACAAAGTAGTCCTCAAAAGAGAAAGATTCATTAGTCTTAGAAGCATAAATGAAAGAGAATATAAAAGAATCTTTAAAAATTATGGATCTTGGAATATATAAAAAGTTTTATTGGGGCGATAATTTGTTATTGTGATGTCCATAAATTTGAATATTTACAAAACCTTGAGATACGTCTCTCAAATCTAAAGACTTTATTGTAAATCTAGGATTCTGCAATAATCATACAATAAGCAAACTATTTATGAGACTGGAAATATAGGAAATCAAGCCTAACCAATCCAGTCACCAGATCAGCAAAAAGAACAAGTCACAGAAATGACTGTTTGGGGGAAGTGACATGGCGACAGAATTCCAGTTTTGTCTCCACTCTGCTTTCGCTCCCTTTTCATTCCCGCGTGGTTCTGAAATGTTGCATGTTAGCACGGGTGAAGAGAAGGGATCTGGAGTGCTTTGGCATCAAAGATGATTCTTGCACATTTTGGCATATTTTTAGCTACATCTATAGGACTGCAAATAATGTCTAAGTAAAAGGAAAAGGCAGCTCGTAATAACGTACAGTCTCACTGGCTTCTTTCCTTGGCCTTCAGTGCTTACTCTGCTCCTTATCTTTATTATGTGCCACCAAGAGAGCAACTGTCTTTAGCTATCAGATGTGCATGGTTTTATCAAGCTCAGTTGGAAGCTTCAGTTCTGAAAGTTTCAGCAGACAATTACAATGGGAGATAAAGAATGGAGAAATTCTTTGGAGAACTGAGAACATTTCATTACTCTCTGGAGTGTAGCCATGGCTGGCCAGTATAAACCTTTTCGTGAGCGGCACCCATCTGGCCTTTATAGACAGGCACTAAACTTCCCATAAGCAGTGTCGTCCATCTGGCTTTTATGAATGTATGATGTACTTGCTTCAACTCAAATGATAACATCTGTCTCTAGAGATAAAAGCTAATCTATAAAGATGCATCTTGATATCTCTATGAATCACATAATGGGTGACCTGCATTGTAAACATAAATGGTGGCAGTGTTACCTTTCCACCCTGCTCCTACACTCACTACCTACACTTATTCCAATGTCTTCTCGTAATGCTTCCGAAACATGTTTAATGGCTCTCAGAGTCTGTGTGTGTGTGTGTGTGTGTGTGTGTGTGTAAAGGAAATCCTTGTTTTTTCACCTATTCATTGATGACTCCACTCTTATAGACAAATAATTAAAAAAAAAAAACCTTGAAATCCAAAGAGCTTAATAATCTTGCAAAGCCTATGTTAAATTCCACCCATTTTTCTGGAAATACACAATGTCAAAGAACCCGCTTGTCATAGGATACTGAGATTTCCTTCATGAACATGTATGCCACACACAGTGTCAAGAGGCTAAATCTTTTCAATTTGTATGCGTGAATACTTCAACAACTGGTCAAAAAGTGCTCAACCGCTGTGATATTAAATATTCAAGCCAGTAAATGAAACAGAACAATTTAGAAAGTATAATGTAAACAACAAGGACGAATTCTTATTACCCCAGTATTTTAACTGCCAGGCTTCAGCATTCTCATTGGATAAACTGTGTAGTGTTTGCTTTGGTAACTAAACCACAGGTTTTGCACTTTGGAGCTACCACAGTGTTGTGTAAGACTGACCATTTGTTAGGGCACCAAAGCAGATCCTTGTAAAACCCTCTTTACTCAGTGCCAACTCTGCCTTCTCTTCCGCTCAGCCCCTACTCAAAACAGACTTTTCTCAATGATTTAGAACTTCCTCAATGAAAACACACTGACCCTCGATAGTAACAGGGACTGTTAGTAACAACAAACTGCATGCCACTCACTGTGGCAGCCCCTCCAACCAGGGAGAATGGCTTTGCTCGCACTGACATGGTGTATTTTGCTTCTTGATTTTTGCCTTTTTGGACAGAAAGAAACCCAAAATATGTGTTTCTCACAGAAGTCTAATCTTGACTTTAGGAGATAATATACACTTAGACAGTTATCCTTTCCATACTTTCTAGAGTTACTTACCTCTTCCCAGCTATTGAGTTTGTTGAAAATAATGCCACTACCTAGCTATTACACTATAGGCACTCTCTCTGAAGAGATTCTTATAAGTGAAATGATAAAGCTAAGGAACTTGCATCTTGAGATTCTGTTTTTGGTTGCCATTCCACCAGGGATCACTCATATCTAGCATACAGAAAGCCACAGGAAGGAGTATGCTGTCATTCTGACTGTACTGTTCCTGTCATTGGTGTCTTATCCATGTATCGAAACTATTGGCTTGCCTTGGTGTCCTTCACAACCACTGGCGAGGTAAGCAGAGAGTTATCCCCAAAATATATTATATATTTCCACGTCACTCTAATGGCCCTTTAATTTATTTCCAGGATACAATAACATATGTCCTGGAAATTAAATACACACAAGCACAAACACATACCCACACACAAGCCATAAAAATTATATGTTCCATATAAATTCTAACTGTATGCAAAAGAATGTATTTTTAAAGTACAGATCAAAGAATGGAAAAGGTCCATGGTACAATCTACCACTTTCAGACAGTCTACAGCTTCTCAATTACCCCATACATTTCTCTATCATTTTTGGAAAATAAAACAAAATTTGAAGATATCTAATTCTCACTGTAAAATCACAGTGTCACGGAAAAGCATGATATAATTTTAAGACTACATATGTATGTATAAGGCTATATGTATTTAAGATAGATATAGCTATCACAAGAAGGAAATGGGTGTTTGACACAAAGCACAAGCTGAATTAGCTGCAGACAACCTTTGAACGTTGACTTAGGACCTAAGCTCTAATCTTGATTTTTTCATTTTATTAGTTGTATCATTTTAGTTATTTTACCTCTCAACTTTGTACACAGAGAAATAATTATTATTAGTAATTTTGATGCACATAAATCGCCCATGTAGAGAGTTGGATAGTCAGTAAATATTAATAAATCTCTCCATTTATCTGAGGTTTCCTACCCTAGGTATAATTGCTGTTAAAATTTCTGAAAGAAACAGATAAAAGCCAATTTCTACACTAAAATTTAAAATAGAACTTCGTATCAAAATGAGAGGTGGAATTGTCCCTGATTTAACACTACTAATACAATTATTAATTACTATAGAAAGGAGAGAAAGAAGCATTAATTTACAGTTTGAGGAATTTCAACAGAAGTTTGCATCAGTTCGCATGTAACTAGCCTAAGAGATTAAAAGAGATTCCTTGTTTACTGTGGGGTTTCAGGAAGGTTTCAACTTCTCAACAATGTCCAGAAGAGAAACGATACTCCCCTAAAATACTCACCTCTATGCCTTGAGTTCCATGATGCTAAATTCTGATAGGAATGCTAAACTAAACCCAAGAACAATAATCGTCTCATGCATTTATTTGCTAGGCTACCTTTTACCAAATCAAGTGAATTTTTAGAAATTTAAAGAAAGCCTTTGAATGAGTTGGCCCACTCTAAATTTATTTTATTGGCCACATTCCAATTATTTCATTTTGGAAAAAGAAAGGGTGATGCACTGGTCAGTTTCCTGAGAAAGTGACTGAAGACTGAAATTAGCAAACATCAGTTTAATGAGAAGGCCTCTTGGCATTAGTACCATGGGACAGTAAAAGGAGGACTGGGCAGAGAGAGAAGGTGGGAACCACAATGTTGAGACTATCTTGTAGGAACCCTTGAAACCAGGATTATGAAAGCAGAGTTGTCAGAAGTTGAACAGAAGAGCCAGGCTTTGTATTCTTCTTGTCAATCATTAGATTGAGCTTCCCCGGGAATGAACTGTGACACAATTGTTGAGAAGACAGGAAACTCAGCTCCCCATTTTTGGTCTTGAATATTCCCAACAGCTATGAGAATGAGAAACGTGCTTCTGGGAAGGTGAGAACATGGGGGCTGTCGTCATGCTTTCGCTTGGCATTCACCATTACTGTTGCCCTTAGCTCATAAGACAAGGAGCCAGTGTGTGCTTTCTGTGCCCTACATTCACTTACAAGTTTGGAGATTGAGGTAATATTCACTGGATGGGGTCTCTGACCGTAGAGTCAAACATGGACCAGGAGTTCACTGTCTTTCTTCGTAGGCTATCTGTCCAGCATCCTTCAAAATGTGTAGGCACCCTCTCTCCCCACTGTGTAGTCATCAGGTACATGTGCACAGGTTGCTTTGTGAAACCATGGGGGCATTACTATCGTGTACAATTGTCATGATTTTGCAGTGTCCTTCCTCAGCGGGTTCTGGTTTCTCCCTAGTGGGTGAGTTCTCAACTGGTGGACTAGCACAGATCCAGAAGAAAGCTGGCTTATTTTGACATTTTATCTGCCTAGCCCATTGATCATCTTCTCTTGAATTTTTTAAATTGTGTACATTGAGCATTATCTTTCCTGGCTTCCCAACTGTCTTGCTCCTAGAGATGCAATGTTCTGTTAGCCATCTGCAGAGAGAACTCTTTGCATCTCATGGTCTCCTACCTGCCAGTCCGATCTTGCTACTCATTACTCTGTGTCCAACCAACTTCTGACAGTCAAGGTACATCCGTTCATTCCTCTGATTTGAGAATCTTCTCATCCCCCCTTGATATCACTGAGCTCTGTTCTGTAAGGGCGGCGCCAACCTGCAGTTCTGGCCTACAGAGTCCAACCAGCCAGCAAAGGACATCTGTGGTACTGGTGTCTCTCTTGCTGAAGCATGCCCTTTGAGATGTCCTCTCAGCCTTTCCTTGGACAAATCATCAGGGGGCTTTTCTAGTCCTACGTAGTATAGCTACTTCCCTGAGATTTTAGTCTCTCCTTCACTGACTATCCTTCTTTACTATGGACCATCATGATCCTCAAGCCTAAGCCTTTCCCAGCTGTATGACAGAATCAACTGTCAGGATCCTTTATCCATGGAGAATTCTACCATATGGGCCTTTCCTCCAGCAAATTGTATTCTCCTCCTTTTTGGGTGGCACACCAAATTACATTCTAAAACATTTAAGAGCAACCAAGAAACAGAGGAAATATTCTTCCAAATTATATAGCTTCTTACAAAATAAATTAGGATTCCTAGCATAAGATAATGCTGTGAGAAAAACATCATGAATTCAAACAATAAGACAATTCATAAATCTAGCATTACCTTAAACATTAAGTGAGCTACAGGAAAAAAAATAACTGATGCATACATGTTTTTCCTGTGATTTTAAAATCTTCAGAAATTTTTCCCTTTCTTTCATTAACTAGGATAGGAGAGAAAAATCTGGTCTAGCTATATTTGCAGATGGATTAGTTAATAGTGCAGCCACTTGGCCAGCACCAGTCTGTGAATGCCTCAGAGGACACACGTTTCAACAGACTCCGCCTCAGTAGGATGTCAAAGGTAACTGTGCAAAACATGGCTCTTTCTGGTGGAAAATAGGCACGTGTCTTTCTGAATTTCCAGGCAAATAAAAAGAATCATATTGATAGAAGCAAACCTGCAATGATACTGCCTGAGACAGCCAATTATAATTGCAATTATTTCTTAAATGCCATCCTGAAAGTTTCAGCACTTTTTCCTTGATAAGCTGTCCCCACTCCCCCCAAACCTAGACTACTAGCGCTTCTCATGTCTCTTATTTGCTAGAATTAAAACGTGAATACAGTAGCTGAAAAGTATTTTTTGAAAGGCAGTTTTCTAAAGGCCAACAGCAACAAAAACAAGCCCTTCAGAGGATGCTACTGCTCACCAGTCTTCCGCGAGAGAAGCTTCTCCACTTTGTGCCTAAACCACTGGGACTGAATTGACCTCTAAGTGCATATTTATGAATATATACCCAAAATAAAATGGATTTCATTTCTCTCTTGTGTTGTAGAGATTCCCTTTCCCTTACCTTTATCTTTGATACACGTAAACACAACTGGGGCTACATGCCTTGTGTGTATCCATCAAAAAATTTGAAATATTAGATAATATATACTTAATGCTCACTACACATTTGCTTCTCTTATTACTTTGTTTCATTTTGTAGGATCCATTGGCCATTCAAAATCTTAAAGAGATATTTTATTTTTCACTCCAAGGTTTTTATTAAGCAATACACACACACACACAGACAGGGAGACAGAGAGAGAGAGAGAGAAGTTGAAAAAACCAATTGATAAGGGTATGGAGAAACCGGATAAAGGCTATTACCCATCCACTGCCCCTGGAAATGTAAAATGGTCCAGCTCCTCTGGAAAAGTTTACCAGTTTCCTTTAAAACTAACTACAGATCAGTTGTACAGCTTAACTATTGTACTACTTCGCTCTTATCCCTGATAAATGCAAAATTTACATTCACATGAAAACCTGGCTGCTCTGTTTGCAGGGGCCCGAATCTAGCGTTAGCACCGACGTCAACACCCTGATTGTCACATTATACTTTTACAAAATCTTACCCCTGGGGGAACGGAGCCAAGGGTACCGGGGATGTCTCTCTATTATTTCTTACAAAACAAGTGAGTCTAAAATTTCAATTAAAAATAATATCAGGTTTTCTTTTTTTACTTGTTTCATTAACAGAGGAGCAACTCTCTGTCCAATAAGTTAGTAGCAGTAGATACCTTGTAAATCCAAGTTAAAACTACCCCCACTGTTATGTTAGCTCCTATGCATAGAGCCTGGCATACATTAGGCATTCAAGTCTAGACTGAGTAAGAGAATAAAAGATAAAAGTAAAGAGAGAGGGAGAAGAAGCAGGAAGAGGGGAAGACATAAAGATAACAATTACATTAAGTCTCAGAGAGAACATAATTTTAGTGAACACAGGAAGAAGAAGTGATACCTTTAGCTAATTTGAAAAATATCAGCCACGCCATTGTCATAACGACTGTAGCAATTTCCCCACCGACAGTGTGCGGTGGCTCCCTTTGCTCCTCATCCTCACCAGCACTTCTTAGCTGTAGTCATTTTGCTAATAGTCATTCCTGCTGGGGTGAGGTGACATTTCACTGTGGGTTTGATTTGCCCATCCCTGGTGATTAGTGGTGTTGAGCATTAAGAAAGATTGTTCACCATGATCAAAGGAGATCTGCCCAAGGGGTACAAGGACGGCTCACCACACACAGGCTCATAGAGATGACATATGACATCAACAGAATGAAGCCCAAAAGCCATATGGTCATCTCAAGAGATGCACAAGATACTTGGAGAAATTTAGCTTCTCTGCATGATAAAAATACTGAACAATTTAGGTATAGAAGGAGCATAAGAAAGGCCATTTGTAATAAGCCAACAGCTAACATTGTATTGACTAGGAAAAGGTTACAGAGCAATCAATAAAGAGAAAGAAATAAAGAGCACCCAAATAGGAAAAGTCAAAGCAAGGCGGGTGGCACATGTCTGTTATCCCAGCACCTGGGAGGCTGAGACAGGAGGATTGCAAGTTCGAGTCCAGCCAGGGCAACTTAGGGACGACCTTGTAGTAGAAAAAAGTCAAATTGTCATTCTTTTACAAATAAGAAAGTCTTTTACATAGAAAACCTAAAATTATCTATCAAAATATACAAAAACCTATCAGTGTGTTAGTTCTGTAGAGGAAAGGAATCAATAGAAAATATACCTAAAATTATGCAAGAGGGTTTATTAGATAGGTCTCAGGATAGAGGCAGGAGAGTCCATAGTGGCCATCTGGGTGCTGAAAACTGGAGGATCCAGTAGCAGTTGAGCCCAAAGAGATGGAAACCGCAGAACAAAAAGAATCAAGGCTGTAGCACCAGTCCACGGTCAAAGGCCCGGGAGCTCCCCAGAAAGCCTCTAGTATGAGTCTGCATTGGAAGGCTGAAGAAATGGGAGACAGATGTCTGATGCCCACAGCACCAGCCAAAGACACACCTGTGCAAACAGAATGGAACTTAAAAAAAAAAAGTGTCAACTTCCTTTTATTTTCCTTTTTGTTCCATCCAGGTTACAAGTTTATTGGTTGGGGCATCCACCATTGCTGTGCATTTTCCCTTCATTAGTTTGCTGACCTACCGGGCAGTCATCGCTGGGAATATCCACATGCCCACCTACAAATATGCTTTATTATTCTGCAAGGCATTTTCCTAATTCAGTCAAGTTGACATTTCATGATCAATAGTCACAGGAACTAGTTACTGAACTCAGCAAAGTTGAAAATCAACATACAAAACATCAGTAGCATTGTTAGATGCCAGCAATGAATTACCTGAAATAAACATCAAGAAAGCAATCCCAAGGAGGCGAGAGGTCTCTATAGTGAATAATAAAGCACAGATGAAAGAAGTTGAAGAAAATGCCAAAAAAAAAAAAAAAATCCCAGAAAGACATCCCACCACCCTCACGAAGCAAGAGAACCAAAATTATTAAAATATTTATACAACCCAATAGAATCTACAGATAGAATGCAATGCCTATCAAAACATCAATGACAGCTTCCAAAGAACTGGATAAAATTAATAGGAAACCACAGAAAAATCCCAAATAGCCAAAGCAATCTTCAACCAAAAGAACAAAACAGGAGACCTCACACTACCTGACTTCAAGATATACTGAAAAAAGGAAGTAATCAAAACAGAGCACGGGCAATAAAATCAGACATATAGAGCAATGTGACAGACTGCAGAGCCCAGAGGCAAACCCACGCATGTGTGGCTGACTGATTTTCAACAAAAGCACTGAGATCGTGCATTGGGGGAAAGCTAGTCTTTTCAATGCGTGGTGTCTGGGAAATTGATTATCCACCTGCAGAAGAGTTAAAATAGACACCTCTGTCACCAGCGAGAACGAAACAAATACCATCTCAAAACGGATTAACAACTTACATATAACACCTAAAAGTATAGAACTACAGTACTACAACATAGGGGGAAAATGTTTCTGGACACTTGAGTGGGCAACTCTTTTTTTTTTTAATGAGATCCCAAAAGCACAGAAAGTGAATGCAAAAGTAGAGAAATGGAATTACTTCACACTAAAAAGCTTCTGCCCAACAAGTGAAATAAGCAGCACAATGAAGGCACAACCTACAGAATAAAATATTGGCAAACTGTATCTCTTACGTGGTTTTGATATCCAGAACATATAAGGAACTCCAAAAATGCAATAGTAGAAAACAGTTCAATTTAAAAATGGGCAAGAGACTTTAATAAATATTTCTCAAGAGAACATATAAATAGTCACCATATACAAGGAAAAGTATTCAGTGCCAGAAATCAGCATTTTAAGTCTCAGCTCAGTTCTGGAAAGTACTGATATGAACATATTTCTGTTCTTTTGAATGCTTTTCAGATCTTCCATAAAGGCGGATAAATGCCACCAACTTTGCTGGATCTTATAAGATCAAATGATGCAGTGAGTTTAAATAAGCGATACAAGCATATTGCTAATGTTGTGCATTCAATGACTAACAGAATGGGGTTGTAGGAAACAGAAGGATAAAAGGACAAGAAGAAGAAAAAATAAATGTGCCTCACCCCCACCCTGGGAAGTAGACAAGACCTGAAGACGAGGCTCCATGGGTAGCAGCACCAGCCAGAATGTGAAGGGCCTTGTTACTGCTAGATTGTGAATTCAGGAGCGAGTTGAACTGCAAGGATGGAAAGGTGATAAAAAAACAGTGCTTTCATAAACGGGTTCCGTGCCTAGCGCTTTCCCCTGAAGCGTAGGGAGGACCGCTGCCGCCCAGGACTCTCCGTAGCAGGCTGCACAGCCTAGCGTTTTAAATGAAGGGGAAAGGAGTTCTGAGATGTATGGTCAGGGTAGAGTAAGACTTCTGGTGTCAAAAGAAATACTAGTAGCTGGAGGAATTAACCAATCAGAGAGGAGCCTGGGGGAGGGTTAATAAAGGGGGAAGCAATGTGGGCGAGGTCACTGATATATCAGACTTGATGGTAAGAAAAATGTGGATTTTACTTTACAGCTCCACAAATTCCCATCTGCTCCAGATGTGCGTATGTCTGTGTGTAAACGTATAATTTACAAAATAGTCATCTCTGTTTTGGCTTTGCTAACTGTCTTAACATTTTCATAAAGTGGTTGCAGCTGTTGATGTTACAGCTCCGATTTTCCTACCCTTAATTAAAAGCAGGATGTCGGGGCTTAATTATACCACAGTGAGTTTCAATAGGGTATCACCAAAGTTGTCATGAGATCTCATTAGGTTTATCACAAAACTTTAAATATCTGTGGCCACACCTCTCATGGTCTAGACTCTGGAATCACAGTCATGGAAATTCTGGTTTTTACCGTGTAGTAAATTAGCAATGAAGTCATCACACTTCATTACTTAAAAATGATTGGTATTTTCTTTTCAGGCATAGGTGCATGAAGAGAAATTTGCAAGAGGCAAGAAAAATAAGACATGCTGCTGAAAAGCTTGACAGCAAGACTCAAACTATCCAAAATAATGCAGAGAAAATATGTTAATTAGCACTCACCAACTGTATCCCACTAAAGGGCTCCCTGAAAGCATGTTTGTTTTTTTTTTCCTTACAGGCCATCTGCAGCCCTGTGTGCTACAGACTGTCAAAATGAGGTTAAGAAGGTTGTCAGTGGACGTGCAATGATTATAATATCACACCCATAGGTGTTTAATAATAATAATAATGGTAATAGCTGCAATAGGGTGATGTACACAGAGTCAGGAAACCACTGGACTTCTCAAGAGGTAACTAAGAGCCAGTTGGGAAAGATGTCCATCGCTAGAGGAAAAAGACAACGCTGAAAAAGTTGTACTGTTACCACACCCAGAGAAGCTTTGCAAGTCGCACCCCACCGCAGAAGAACTAGGGCACTTCAGGAAGGGGGCCTGAGATGAATCTCAGAGAACCAAAGTAGGAAATGGGTGTAGTAACTGTTGACTGTGGCCCTGATGGGTGTTTAGAGCTCTCTCAGCACTGAATCCACCACTACCAGGTAGTAGTATGTTCTGTCCCAAGAAACTGACAGTTCATTACTACACCTACAGCCCACATGTCGTGAAAACTTACATTTTATTTCACCGTGTATCTGCTCCCAGTTTCCTTTAATTGAACTGGATTCAAGTTCTGATCCTAGAAAAAGAATTTAGTAAAGACTCATTTTTCTCTTCAAAGATTATCCTCAATTCATAGTCCACACTAGCTCGTGCAGTGAGATGTATCAAATGTTTAGTTATGGATTAGACTCATGGTTGTTATACCTTGGACATTTTGTGGCACTAACTACATACCCCTGGCTTGACACATTTTAAAAATGATTTTCTCTCTTTTTTTCTTTCTATCTCCTGCCTATCTGTGACTTCACTTAGGCAGTTCCTTCATTTTTCATGTGTGATTAATCCGGGTATTTCTTTGGTTTTTCTAGCCTCCTTTGGATAAATCTACTGCAGATTTATGCACTGTAGGGTGCTATCATAATGAAATTCCTGATTCTGATTTGTCAGATATTATCCTTCAGGGACAATTGTTATCATCTTCTGCACTTTGTATGCAATTTCTGATGAATCGTGTGCACACATATGCATGAGTGTGGAAAGCCTGGGGGGAAGACATGGGTACACGCACACACACACACACACACACACACACACACACATTTGGAATTCCGTAAACGTCATGGAAGCAGAAAGAATACTGATAACATTTGTGCTCTTCTTTTTGCCTATCATGTAGATGTGCATCTTTATACTTTTGATCCTGGGTTTGTAATTATGTAAAGTACATTCTTAGAACTTTTCCAAGATCAGGGTTCTACTTCAGGTTTGGAAGCACCTGTGATTCTCACACAGGCTTAGAATCTTAGAGCCTCCTAGACTTTGGTGCCCTAAGGAGCACTTAGGGCCTTAGCTTAACATAACATACTGCTTTTACTTATGTATTAGTATTAAAATTTCTTGGACATTTTTGTCTGTGATTTTGCCTAAATATTCATAAGATGCAAATGGCCATCCTTTCTTTAGAGGAGGTATTCATGGGGCGACGATTTAGGAAAAGATATAGAAAAAGAAGCCTGGAAAGACCAAAGAAAAACACTTAGAATTTTGCCAAGAACCAGACCCATGCTTCAGGAGAACTGAAATACATTTACATTTGGCTTTTAATTTTTCCATCAATTTGGACTGTGTTTTTGTGAAAATGAGATAATATATGTGAAAGTACCTAGCTGAATTCTTAGGACATGGCAGACGCCCAATAAATACAAGTTTTTACTACTATATTAAGCATCTTCTTGTCATAAGGAGAGTTTACTCAGTTGATAAAAAAGTTAAAACTTAGTTGAGCCAATTAGAATAAAACATTTCAAGCTAAGAACACACACTTAATGTTACCATAAAAATTCTAAAACTTATCATCATCCAAGAATATCCCGGTCTTTGAATTCAATTCTGTAGAGCCTAAGAATGTCCCATTTTTCATTGCTAAATCTCCCTCAGCTATCTTTCCAAACAGAACCAGACACGTTCTGAAGTTCTTCCATTTTTATTTGTTTTGGGTTATCTTCCAGCTCAGATTAATAATTGTTCAACTGATCCCATTGATGATTTCTACTGGTCCATTCATATTTATAAGGGAATTTTAATAAAAGAGAGGTATCTAAAGATAAAATTCCATTTTAGGGAATATATATGCAACATTTGTTATTTCTATGCCATGTTATTTCCATTCATTGTCTGCTGACAACCATGTGTTACCTGTTTCATCAATGGTGCAGGGAGAATAATTGTTCATCTTTGAGGGGTTTACAAGTGAATCTTTGGGAGGCTGACAAGCAACAGAGAAATGCTAAAAGAAATCAGTGGGCACCAGCACTTTTGCTCCCAGCCTGTAACAAGAGATACTGAGCACTTACTTGCTCATTCATGAGCTGTACGAGCCATTCAATGCTGAAAACACCCTTTAATGCTCAAATTCACATGCAAATATACACATTCTCTCAAATGTAGACAGCACCCAATCACAGATTGTTTGGGACAGTACAAGATAATCCAGTGTGGCCTATAAATTTGGTACTTTATGACTATTAAGTAAATGAGTGAATGAAATGGTACAAGATAATCACTACAAACATTAAAGCAAAGTCTATGTACATAGCTAATGTTTTGCACTGTTGCTTTTACACCTTGATAATTTCTATTCAGATTTTCCATCCCCACCTCTCCTTTACAACAAAAAGATGGTAGCTAACAACTCTCTCACGTTAAAAATGACAACATTTATTCTTTATATAATGGTGAGAAGCAAATGTCTTCATCTAACAAGGAAGAACCTTGTACCTCCGGTACCATAATCTCTCAGCCCAGCGTGATATTCGGCAATGTCTTTGGAGAGCACCAATGTCTTGTGGTATTTTATGTATGTTATATTACTTTTTATACTGTTTCACTACATCAGAAATTTTCATACTATTAAATCTCCATTCTGCTTAAGTATTATATATGTTTTAAAGTTAGCTTTTGTAGATTTGTCTCTAGATGGACTTATATGTGTGATTCAATTACTCAAAGTATTAAATACATGTAAATTTTATACAGAACTACATTACCAATTCATCATTTTTAAATGTTTTCAGGAAGTCATTTTTCATTTCCATTCACTCATTCTGGTTTTGGACAAACTAACTTTTAATGACCAACTATGTAGAGAATTACTTGTATGGGAAGAATTAACCATTTGAATTACTGTGGAAAGAAAAATAAAAGCAATATTTTCCAAAGCTCATAAAGATGCAAACAAAAATATCTAGGCAGTATGATGTCTCTAATTTTATATATATATACACTGTACTACATCAAAGAAAATATTAATATTTAGAACAAGTAAATTAAGACTCCAATGTCATATACTAGCTATTGAAATAAACTGTATCTGTGATGAAGAAAACTAATTCCCAGATTTCAATCTAGACCCTCAGCCTCATCTATTAGACCGGAGTGCATAGCTTCTAAGCATCCCCTGGAACATTTAGGTCAACAGGCCAGTCTCTGCCTTATGCCCAGTGATTTAAAGCGATTAACAGCTAATAATTATTTGCATTGAACAAGAGTCCAATCATGACACAAGCTGTCATAGTTGGCACTAATGAACACCTTTGGTAGCTACAGTAAGTTCAGAAATTGGATATTCTAGCCAAGGGCTGTCCCATTGGTGGGAAATACCTTTTTGATCCCTATGTATTCTGGGAAGGGCATGCTGATATCTGGAAAACTGGCCACTGTGAAATCTCTCCCAGGTCCCAATCATTTTACAAGACAAAGACTAATTTAAAGTACATGAGAGAAGGAAAAGCAAGGTGGTTGCTCCTAATATTCAAAGTACAACTCAAGGAAATATTACACAAGAATAATTGAAGGCTTAGTTTAATCAAAAGCAGATTAAACATGTCACTGGCAGTGCAATTCCAATATCCAATTATTAACAGGCGGTGCAGGCAATAATAATAATGTACCTTGATGTTTACAGTAGGGGCATGCCCTGCAGGTGAATCAGTGAGAAAAGATGAAAGCCTCTGTATAAATTAGAAGTGCTAACATTTTCATGAATAATAAATAATTGATTCCAATGGCTCTATAGAGAAAATAATTTACCTGAAGAATTTTTATCTCTTATTCCAATAACAATTTATAACTCTTCTTGACATTTCGTTCTGATATTCAAAATCATGTCAGAGTAAATGAAGTATTATAAGAAAAGTTGTATTAATTTTAGCCATTGATATAAGCAAACATACTACATTCGATTTTTATGAATTTGTTTTTCATAAATACATAATGAACTCTATTTTTTCTCTATGAAAAGAAAAGGTGCTTGGAATATATATATGATATGGCTACAAGGATGTCAGTCTCTTTTGATTTATATCTGTTCAGTCAACACATTTGAAATGTTCTGAAGCTGTTTTTTTTTTTAATTTTTATGTGTAACAAAGTCTATCAGCAATGCAATATTGACAAGATTTACAACTGACAAACCTTTTGTATTACAGTTCTTCAACCTTGACCTAGGCAAAAATAAAAAGTTTGTGGTTAATGTCATATTTGAGAAATTCTTGTAGAAACATATGGCAGTTAGCTGTGATATCCTCTTGTGCCCTTGCAAGCACATGGGTCACACCGAAGGGGAAATGGAGAACACAAATAGCTACCTCATTTTACGCATTTTTGTGGTTAAGTAGTATGAAAGTAGAAATGGTAAATTTATTTTCTCAAAGTGAGAAATGCTTATGAATCCATGATATTGAGGGATGTTTTAGAACGGTGGCCAGGGGGATCACACTTTTAGGATGTCTTGCTTTAATTGGGCATTCCAGCAAACCAAGAAATCCACCACTCTATCAAAGCAAGGAAACTTGTTTCTGGTAGCAAATTTTTCAGGATGAATCGTGATAGGCTCCATATTGAGTTATTGTGGAGATATTTCAAAAAGTAGATGAGAAAAGGTATGGTAAGCACCGAACTAGGGGTCAAATAATGCAATTACAATAGCCTTATTTTGTTTGTTGTTGAATACATTTTACCAAAAATCTGTGGGAAATAGTTTGTTTTCTCTTATGGTTTAGACAAATGTATCTAAACCCATGTGTTGCAGGCCTGGCTGCCAACTGGTGCCACCATCAGGGGTTGTGGGAATTTTGGGAGATGGGTTTACAGCATATATGTTCAGTTATTGAGGGCAAATGCTTGAAGAAGACACTGGGATCCAAGTCCCTCCCAGTGTATTTCTTTTACTTTCTGGCTTCATGAAATGAGCAGACCACTCCTCCACACAGTGCAGCCATCATGCGCTGCCTCAATACAGACCCAGAAACAGTGGAGGCCAACAGACCATGAGCTGAAACTTACAAAACTGTGAGTCAATCTCTTCTCACAAGAAAAATGTGGTATTTTGAAATATTGCTCAGCTATAAAGAAAGATAAACTGGAAGCTTGTATAGGTGAAATGGATGCAACTAGGGACCATGCTCCTAAGTGAAATGAAGACCCACATGTGTAAACACTGTATTGTATCCCTCGTGTAAGCACCTGAAAAAGTAAATAAAACTGGAAGGTACAGTAGATATTATAAAAGAGAAAGAAACTCCTTAATAAGAAAGAACAACTGGGATGAGGAAAAGAAGAAAAGAAAGAAGGGTAAAAATATATAATAGCTAAGATAACCGTACTGCAAATTTCTATTGGTTTATTGAAAGCAACAGTTAATGTTTAATTGGTTGATCCATCTTGCATACCTATATCTGGCAATCTGAAGATAACAATAAGTAATACAACAACCATTGTTGATTTCTATCATCTTGTTTTGAAATTCTGCATTGTTTTTATAGTTTTTGTGCTGTTTTGTTTTTATCTTGTTTTTGTTATTTTTTTTTTTTTTTGCTATTTTCTCCTTAAAATAAAAAGTAAAACCCCTCCTCTTTTTAAGTTGGTTATCTCAGGAACTTTGTTAAAGTAAAAGAAACCCAACTAACACATTCCTCAAAGCAGAATTTCTATGAATTCAATATTATATAAAGACAGAGAGCAGTGAACCCAGCCTCTTCACTGAAGTTCATTTAGGGAAGAGTTTCATTTTTTTAATAGGAATAAAACAGAATGCCTTACAGGAAATGCTTTGGAGACTGAATTGGGAGAACACAAAAATGGTCTCGAGTTCACTTTTGAGATGATCAAATAGACTAGCACTTGCCAGTCACTGGGATGAATTTAAGCAATTAATCAAATAATATTTGACACCACTAGAATTTGTATTAAAATTTCCAGCATAAGGTCCATAGAAACTGCTCAATTAAATTTGATTTATTATAAATTTAATTTTTAAATGGAGCATAGAGGAAAGCTTACTTGTTCTTAAGTACTTTAATGAGATCTTTTGTAGTATTCTCCTTTATTTTCTCATATAATCACTGGTGTACATGGTATTCATGCTGCATAAAGTACTTTTTAGTCATCTTCTTATCTACTAAATCCAATGCAACATGTATTCCCTTGTACGCTCATCTCTTGTGCCTACTGGACCCTTGAAAAGCAAGGAAATATTCATACAAGGCATATCATCACTTAAATCTGTGAGTCTAATAGACATCATAAACTGGAAGCCCTAAGAAAGACTGAATAAATAGAATATCATTCAGATCAACTCATCACTAGGACTCACACAGAAATATTCAGTCTCTCTTAAATGTGGATATCACCCAAAGCACAGACTGTTTGGAGCATTGAAAGGTAAGTCAAAGTGGCCTACATTCACGGTGTGATCAAAAATATGATGAATGGTTACACGTAAAACTATTTGTTATAGTGAAAGGTGCATTTCCATTAATCTCTCTCAAAATACTCCCCATCCTGTCCCACACACTTCCACGTCATTCTTGCCACTTTCTGAGGAAGGCCTGGAAGTCCTCTTCATGGGTTCCCTTGGTCCTGCTGTCACACTGCCTCTGCATCCTGGACTGGTTTAAAATATTTACCTTTATTGGTCATTTTGATGCTGTAAAAAACCCAAAAGTTGCACTGTACCAGATTCAGTGGACAAGTAAGATGAGGACACACCATAACTCTTTTATTTGACAGAAAGAATCATAAATGTTTGATCAATATGCTACGATCATTTTTAAAAAATTATAGTACAAGATACATTGCCATTAATTCCCTTCGAAATATTTAGAATGTTCCCCCTTGATTTAAACACACCTAACCCATTATTCTTGGCAAGGTGCATTCTACCGCATAAGGGTTTTTAAATTTAAACGTTCACTGCAGGTTTTGATCGTCTCTTATGCTTGGTGTTCTGTAAGTACTAAATGAGGAAGTGAATGAATAAATGAGGTAATATATGGAAATCACTGGTAAATTGAAAGCAATGTTTACACAAGTGCTTATTGTTTTCAATAGTTGCTTTTAAGATCTAATAATTTCTAGATATTCCATTACCATTTTTTTTGTACCAGGGATCAAACTCAGGACCTTGTGCTTGCCAGGCAGGCACTTGTGCCTCTGATTTATAGCCCCGATTCCCAATTTATTTCTTTAAAGTTGTTTAATTATCTTCCTATACTCTAGAAAGGCAACATTCATTCTCTATATGGAGGATGAGAAACAAATATTCTCATCTGATTAAAGAACTACTCTGTACCTATCAATCTATCAGCCATGTCCATTAATCTAAAGCAAGGAGAATCTCAGATATTCCATTGCTCCATTATAGTAAAATACAAAGTAGAATGGCACTGCTAAAGGTACCAGCTTTTGGAAGAAATATGAAAACATTCTCTAGACTTCAAATTGCAAGTCACATGCTGTAGATCCACTCTAAGGTGTGGCAAGAGAATTAACTCTACATTATTCCTTGAGTATAAATCAGTTTATCAAGTATAGTTTTAGAGTTAAAGACAACTGACTATCCATCTCCTAAACTCAACTGTCATGTGGTTTTTCTCTCTAACAGTCATGGATCCAATTAACAATATTTATAACTTCTCTCTGACGAATCCCAGCTAGAATCTTTCCAAAACACAAGCCGCTCTAAATGAAAAGGATTAAAGAATTTCCTTCTGGGGATAGTACACTGTTTTGTAGCCATAACCCATCAGCAAACAAGCCCAGTCACCCTCACCCAGGATTAGCTCTTGTTTTACTATTTCTAGCTACTTTTGAATATTCAGATACAAATGGTCTTATTCTTGCTCTAATTTTGTAGTTAGCTTTATAAATTTGCCAGAGGTTTGTTCAACTGGGCATTCATCTAAATGGAAAATAATAGACGTACCCTGCAAACACCTTTTTAAATGAAGGATGAATATTCTCACATATGCTGATGGAGAGAATGAAGAACTTTTTTCCTGACAATTCTGCCTATGGGTCTCAATTCTGTTAGAAGAAGTTTGCAATCTCTCCTTTTTCAAAAATGTTATCATGTTGTTCTGTCATAAGTCCCTCAGATTTGTAGAATAGAAATACTCAGAAAATTATGAATTGTTTCTCCACAGAGAGGTTGAATCACTAAGTAGTCCACCCATAATAGTCACTGATTATAACAAAAGTCATAGAGAACTCTTTCTGAATATCAAACCAAAGGAGTTTAAAATGGTGGAATAGAAAGTGTGAAAGAGGACAAGATGGATCCAAGGAAGAGTGATATACACAATGACTCAACAAAGGAAACCTCTCTCAGGGTCCCAGTGCCTGGTCACATTATTGTCAAACTGATTGGTACTAACTTACTCTACACTCCTCTTTCAACCCCTGGAAATAGGAATAACCATATGTGACTGGATTACTCTGAGTTACCTTTGACTTTCTGATAGTGAGTCCTCATTACTCAAGGACAAGGGTGCTTTTGTTTGTGTTTTGTTTCATAAGTACAGAATTCATTTTCTCATTCACTTACTAGCGTTGGTTAGTATCCCCTAGATACAATAATTTTCTGGGAGCTGCTTTAGCATGCTAAGGCCATCTATCTTCTCTTATAAACACTGAAGAGTTAAGGACATTGACCCTAATATCCCAAGAGAAGACTTGGAAAATGGTCACGCTTTTGGGTCAGAGCAATAGAAATCTTTGGCATATCCAACCAATGCAACTGTCCCTCCAAGTTAAAAAAAAGAGAGAGAGAAAAAGAATTTAAATTACTGGTAGAAATCACAGAAAAATCATATAGTTCCTCTAGACTTTCTGAATTACTGGCATATAATTGTTCTAAACATTATCTCTCTTTTTTTTTTTTTTTTTTTTTTTTTTGTGGTACTGGGGATCAAACTCAGGACCCTGCACTTGCTAGGCAGGCGCTTATTCCACTGAGCTATATCCCCAGCCCTAAACATTATCTCTTAATTTTCAAATTTGTTTCTACTATTTTCCACTTTTTGAATTTGCAGCTTTTCTTAACTTCTCTTAATTTGGTTTTTACTTCATATTTTATCAGGCATTATAAGGCAGCTGTCTTTTAAAAATTTGTCTCTTTTCTGTTCTATTACTTTTGCTATTTTTCATTTGTCATGATTTGTTCTCCTCATTTTATCATTTCTTTCTTTTTCTCTTTTATTCAGATTCATTTTAACATTCATTTTCATTCTGTTAGAGTTGAATATTTGTTTCTTGGCTTTTATTTTGTTGTGTTTGTTCCCATTTTGGTAAATGTATTGAACACATTGTAGTTGTTACCCTAGACTATTTGTACCATCTTGCATTTTGTTTTCTAATAACTTTCTTTTTTCCATAACTACTTCTCATTCACTAAATCAAACATTCTTCTGCTGTTTTACCATTTATACATTTTATTTGTATTATTATGGTAGGTATCCATTATGTGAAGCTCATGAAGATTTCTCTGATGTAACTATAAAGAAAAGGAACATTTTACAAGCTCATACCTCTCTCTGATCTGTCCTTCACAGCACACTCACTTCCTGGCTAATGTTTAGTATTATCTAGAATTTTAGTTTGGGATATATAGGTACAAAATATATAATTTTTTATTTTTGGTGATTTTTATAGTAGGGAACTTCTATTTTTCATATCTCATAACTTCTTGATTCACTTCTCTTTGTTTTAGAAAGCATTCTCTAAGAGTTCTTTAAAAATCATTCCTATGAGGTCAGGGATCTAAAACTTATATGTCTGAGAATATGTTTATTTTATCCTAATAGTCAAATAACTATTTATTTGGCTATAGGAGTCTAATATTCAAAATGCTTTCCTTCAAGATATTGTTCAGTTGCCTCCATTTTTAATATTCCTGGTGAGCAGTCTGATGTTAATATATCTCTTATTATTTTGTAAGTGATCTGCTATGTTTCACTGGAAAATTTTAGAAGTTTTCCTTTGTGTCCTATAATAGAAAAGTTTACTATAATTTTTGTGTGTTGAGGCAGAAGTGCCCTCATTTATTATGCTTGGCATTCCCTGTATCCTTTCTATCTGAAGTTTTACAATTTGTTTTAAATTAGATGAAAATAATTACCATTTTTCAAATATCTTTCTTTTATTCATCTTTCCTTTTGGCACATGTTGACATTGTGTCATCCAAATTCATTAACTTTTGATATTCTACTTCTCCTTATCTACATTTTTCTGCATTTTTCTCTGTAGTCATTCTGTTTTTCAAACCATATGTTACATTCACAGGTAAAAGTTTCAAACCAAAAGTCACCCTTTGTTTCCCTTGTGTAGTTTTTCTTCCTGCGTGTGCCATTCTTGCCCGTCCCCCCTTAGGATATTACATTTATGTTCTTTAGTCTATGCTCCTCACTTCTCTACTTGCTGTTGTCACATGTGATGCCTCACCCCTTCCTTGAAATAATACTTACTCGCTCCCCGTTGAGATCTCACCCTTGTTTACCGTACACACTTCCTGTTTTACTCCTTTGTAACAAACAGATATCCTGGCCAGAAAGACAGGTCACATCTATTTAAACAAAGAACCAGGAAAAAGAAACTTAACTTTCTCCCTGTCCCCTAAAAATTTGATAGATATCCACAGCATGTGGAAGGCTTAAACCTGTAGGCTTTGCTCATCACTCTGAATTCTGTTCACACCAACCAAGGACAACTACCAAGCTTCATTTGATTTGTGCCCAAACCTACTTATGCTTTATGCTATTGTTACTGAATATAGCCTAAATAATTCTGTTAAACATAAATACACTGATGAAATGTACATAAAAATCAAAGCACTCGTTCTTATAAAAGTTTTAGAAAAAAAGAATCATGGATTTTTCAGGAACAATTCATCCAAAATAAGCATAGCCCATATGTCTATTTTTAATAATGGGAAAATCTCACAAAAATCTTGGAAAGTCTCTTTCAGATTGATTCTCAAATGTTTTGCAATTTTTAGTTCATTTTAAAAATCAAAAATGACAAATGACAAAGGGGCAGAAGAGTGTGGTTTATGCAAGAAAGATGACTGACCTTTCCATTGAGGAGATCATCTTCAAGGCATAGGAAAAGTGTGATTGAAAATTATACTGAATTTTAAATTTCAAAAACCCTTTACATTAAAAAACAGACTGTCATGAATCTCCTCTCGAAATATTTTCCTGCTGTCATTTCAGACACACCTAGCCCATCCTTCTTGCTACTTTCTGAAGCAGTTCTGGAAGTCCTCCTTCATGAGTGTCGTTAGTCATATTGTTGTAGCTGTCTTGATGTGGTAAATCAACTTACAATAATGTATATCTTCCATGGTTATCTTGACTTTGGGGAAGAGCCAGAAGTCGTATGGTGCCAGATCTCCTAAATAAAGTGGTTGGAGACAATCCATAGCATTTGTAGGATCTGGCCTTTCCACTGGGCGGTGCTTACCAGTATTCATTACACTTTTATCATGTCTGAGAAAGTCCATCACGAAAAAGGACTTCCAGAACTGATTCAGAAAATGGCAGGAACAATGGGATAAGTGTTTTCAAAGTAGGGAGGGTATTACGAGGCTATTGATAGGAATGTCTTTTACTGTTTTAAAATTTTTTAACTTTTTAAACATTCAACCCTATATTATCCTTACCACTTCGTGTTACTATATTGACTTAAAATATGGCTTTGTTTATTGCATTAATAGTATATTTTTGGTATACAAATACACTTTTTATGATTCTTCTCTCTTTTCAATGCTTTTCAATAAACTGGACAGCTCTTGTGTCCTTTTTGTATTTGTGGCACCCACAGAGTGGACAGGCAACCTGGCTAGCAGAAAATGCTAATCAAGAGCTTTGCCACGTGGTACAGCAGCCAGATGCGGCCACACAAAGGATGTTTCTCTTTGCCAGGTGGCATGGCAGCATTTCTGTCCCACGTGTGAAGAAGGCAGATGTGAAGAAGAGGCCAGACGCCACCTGAGAGGTCCTTCTCAGCTGAAGCCATTGAGGGTCTTGATGGTCTCTCTGAGAGGCCTGCATTCACCTCCTCCACCCCAGATCCCAGTCATCTTCTTCCTCCCCACAGGTTTCTGTAAGGTTTTATTTCATTGTTTGAGGACACCTCTAAGATCCTTAAATGTCCCCTAGTTTGTCTGGCACAGCTTCAGGAAGGATCCAAGCATGTGTGCTGGTTGTCTTGCCTAACCATGAAATACTTGCTTATTTTTTAATCTAGTTATATTTTATTTAAAAAAAGAAAGAAAGACATTGAACATTGTCCACTTACCAGTATTTTGACATCTATAGTTATGTTAGAAGTTTTCTTAGGATTGGAAAAATCCAACATTCTTTTCGTTTCAAAAATTTAACCTCCTACATAAGTCATCATGGTTTTCTTGGCATTTTGAAAAGGACCCTTTACGTTGCTGATGACCACTCCCTCTGGCTGCCTTCTCCCCCAGAGGGTTTGCTTTCTTTGTCCCAGTCTGCATCTTTCCAGAGGCAACCTTTTACAGCTTGTAGAACAAGAAAGCTTCCAGCGTGGCACCACCACCAGTACCAACAACAGCAACACCACCAACAAGAAGAACCTTGAACTTTTGAAGTGGCTCCCTCTACAAGAAAGTCAAAGACATCACTCCAGGAAAAGATACTTTTACAGACTCTGTGTGTGTGTGTGTGTGTGTGTGTGTGTGTGTGTGTGTCTGTGTCTGTGTGTGTCTGTGTGTGTGCGTGTGTGTGTCTGTGTGTGTGTGTGCATGCACGCATGTTACTGAACTACAAAGACAAATGGTGCAAGATGTAGATATCATTAATTTCTCTTCCTTGCAGACAAAGCACCTGCACCTAATGAAGTGTTACTGAACCTGGTACTTCTCTGCTTTGAAATCCCTCTACCTGTATCAGCACTTATTTCTGGTGAGATCAGGTGTTCCAAAAAATCAAAGTTCAAATGCTGAGCTCACATTGTGTGGTATAAATGATGAACATTGCCTTCTGCTTCATTTGTATCTAATGTGAAATCTTTCCTAAGTAACAATACATACTAGACAAAGAGTTTTCCAAATAGTCATATCAGTATGATCAGTCAACTGGGAAGAGCTGTTCAAAGTAGAAAAAGAGGAGTCAGTTTGTTATTTTATACATAGCTTGTGAACTTTTGAAATGTCAGATGACTTGTCTCTTTTCAAATATAGCTTCAGGTTAAAATTAAATTCAATAGAGATTATAATTTCGACTTTTTCATACATTTTAGGGGTTTTCCATAGAGTCTAGCCAAACATTTCAAAAAGCAGGATACTAGCAAATGTGTGTTTAGAAATACTGAATTTATTAACCTAGTAGATGAATTACTAATCATTGGAGAGCATGTGACCCCAAACAATTGACCTTGTTCTCCATATACTGTAACTCACATACATCAGACATTAGCCTCTGGTTATCACAGAAGAATGTGCGTCACTATGGATTAGAAAGTAATATAAGGGGTGGCACCCACAAACTCAACGTGAGAATCTAAGCAGTGTAGGCCATGAACATCTCCACCCTCAAAATTAGAACCTTTCATTGGCACCCTTTGTCTCTGAATTAAATATAATGTTATGTCTCTTTTATACTCATTTGAAAAAGGCTGAAATATCTACCATGTGGTAGGCATTCTCAGATTTCTTGAGGCATAAATATAACAATCCCATGTGAATATTCAGGATTAAATAAGCAACCTACAGTCCCAGGGCAGAGCCAGCTATAGGGAAACTCAAGTCTTAATACGTTTCTAGGGTCCTCAAGAGGTGTGAAAACATACAGCAGCAATTCTAGGGCTGTCTGCTTTCTCAGGGCCCATTTTGATAGAATGATTCTGCATTTATCAACTCTAAAGGAATGCTATTACAAAAATATTCTTTTCTCTGTTTTCACTCGTTTGTCTACAACACACCAGTGTCTAAGTCATAAATGATAGATGATTTCATTTCAAAAATTCAGTCCATATACTCTTCCCAAAGAGGATTCTAAGTATGTTTTGGGGTTCATACTTTACCTGACAGTTGTCCTATAACCAAAAATAACTGAAAATTAAGAACATGGTTGCACACTCAGGGGCTCCTGACAGCAGCTTAGCATTTCAAACACACTGAACAAGAAGAGCAAGGCAAACACCCTCATTCCTTTTGCTGTTTTGTCCCAAAAGGTTCATGTGGTTTGTTATTACTTCTGGGAAAGGTAGTCTCATCACTGTCTTGCCTTACTCTGCCTGCAGTGCAGTGGGTTTGAAGTTGAGTGATATTATTTTAATTGCTTCTTGCCTTCCACAGTGGTCCCATTCCCCCTTCCCTACCCTATAAGGCAAAGAGAAATACTGAGGAAGGAAAACACCTATGATCCTTGGTCTCCTTTCAGTCTTGCCCTTTCCCCACAGCTGTGCAGAGTGAGAAAGGAATCATACTTCAGAGGACAGGCACATGGCGGGAATTAGGTGACTGCTATGGTTTTAATGTTTTCCCCAAATTCATTATTGGAAATGTAATTCCCAAATCTATATGTTAATAAAATTTGCAGATGGGACTTTAGGGAGGTAGCCGCATCACGAAAGCTCCGCCCTCATAAACACAAGAATCCATTCATGGGTAAATGGGGTTTTGCAGATTTTTGTTATGAACATGACCTCTGCCCAGCTTGCTATGATGCAAAACTAAGGCCGCCACCAGAAGGTGCTCCAGCACTAACACCATTCTCGTGCTTTATCCAGCTTTTAAAACTGTGGGCCAAATAAACTTGAATTCTTTATAAATGACCCTGTCTTGGATGTTTTGTTATAGCAACACAGATTAGACCAGGGTAGAGAACTTTGACATTGAGCCATATACTTTATTGGACTTTATTGGTCTCCTCATCTGTAAAATTAAATAAAAATGTTACAGTAAATGATCACTGCCTTTCCTTCCAACTTAAAAATTCTAAGATATTAACTAGGGTACCACTGCTTTTCAAACATTCCCTAAAAGTTCACACATTCTTTTACTAAATAACATTTTAATTTTGGCTGCAAGTGTCAGACATTTTTACATTTTCAACAAATGGTACAATTCACAAGCTGAATGCTTTAGGCCTGATCATAAACTGCCAGAAGTTGGTTCTAGCCCTGAGCCTATGATGAGAAGACTGGGGGTTTACAGCTAAAACCAACAATATGGCTTCTGGACCACAACTGGGGGACAGAAATCCATTCTAAAATAAGACAGGCGTTGCTGCTTGTCTAATAAGAATATTCCAAGTCATATGACCTGTCTATTAGGAACACTACCTATTCTTGCCAGTTTTTCTAGTGACTGCTTTGTATTGTCATAGTCTAAAAAAATAGGGTTTATTTTCCTTTTTTTTTGACCAGAGAAAACAAGATGTATTTGATCATCAAAAGCAACTCTCTCAAAGAGGGCAGTTCAGAGAGAGGTGGAAAGTGAAGGCATGCCTGCAAAAGCCACAGTCACTCCCTGTCTTGGCAGTCTCTGTTATTCCAGAAACAGCTGCTCTGAAGGTTGGCTGAGGTCTTGCTTCTAGAAGCAATGAGCCAACAATGCTCGGACCAGTGAAGATTTACAACCAAGCATAGAAAGGTTTGGGAAACACCTTTACTTTTATGCTTCCCATAAGTAAACTTATGTGTGTTCTGCACAACTAATATAATGTATAACTTCACAAAGAAAGGAACTGGTCTAAAATGGGTCTTATGGATGACTTCATTAGCAAAGGAGATGCTGACCAATTCAAAACCAAAGAACTCCCTCTGAAAGAATGAGATATTTCATAAGTTCTGATGATAATATGAACATTTTAATTCAACTAAGTATATTTCAAGCAAAATTTCTTACACATTTGACACATTCTGCTGAACCTCTCCTTGGTATGGTTACAGCATATAGAAAATATATTTGATTTAAGTAAAGAACAAGGTTTATGTTAATTTTTAAACAATTTTATACTAGTATTCTCATCAATATCATTTTATCACTCTCATCCTTTATAGGAAATCATTGAAATACATTTAAACAGGTGTTATACAATCACATTGGTAACTGCATAATGAAAGTTTGAAGATATTTTAGTTAGCTTTCCATTGCTGGGACACAATGCCCAACATCCAGAGCCTAGAGGAGAGATTTAATTTGGCCTACAGTTCCAGGGGGTTCAGGCCATGGTCTTCCAGCTCCCAGACAGAAACATCATGGCAGGGTGGTATGATAAAGCAAAGTTACTTCATTCATAGCAGCTGGGAAACAGAGCCAGAGAGGAAGTAGCCAGGGACCAGTTATTGAAGCCAAGGTCATGTCTCCTTAACCCACCCAAACACCCACAACTGTGCTTTTCTGATCCTCTGAGCAGCTCCCAAGGCATTCAAATTGATAACCTGTTTTAACCATCACAGGAGACATTCACATATAAATGTAGATGACAACTAAGAAGTTACTCTAACAAACTTCCCAAGAAATAATGAAAGACTGAATGAAGTTTGGGTAACAGGAATAAGTAACACACTGTAGTTACCCATTTCTTAAAACAACTTTTTATTTCTATGTTGCCTAGCACCTTTCCTCAATAGGAAGAGATGGCTTTAAATATATTTTATATTCCAAGAATTAAAACTTTTTGAAAATTTACTTTTTTGGTAACAAAATCATACAACTAAGATCATCAAATGGGTAGATCTAGACAGAGTAGATCAGAAAGGAAGAAAATGGAAAGGGACACAAAACAGAGAGGTACAGGGGAGGGGAGAGAAAAGCCATGATGAATAAGCCAATAATCTGAATACATAAAATTCTAGGTACCGTGACTTGATCAGAAAATGAATCAAAAAACAAACAAAACAGAACATTCCTTGCTTTTCTTGAACTTTCATTCTTTGCTTTAAGTAAGTAAAATGCGTACCAGGGCAGGAATTTTCAAGAAAAATTAAGCAGGAAATCAGAGCACTAACTACAAAGGTGGTAGCAATTTTAGAGACAATAGACATGGAAAGTCTCCTTAGAAGCTCAGACAATGGAAGTGAAAGAGCGGTATCCGGAAAACATGTTTTCTAGGTAGAGGTCATAGGAGATCAACATTTCTAGTGGGAGAGTAAAGAACAGTAAAAATCACATTGCAAAATCACGTTGGCTCTTGTCAATATAAGGAGTTTGGACTCTGCTCTGCGTTTGGGAAGCCAGTATGGGGTTTGTAGCAGAGCAGTCACATTATCTGCCTTGCTTTTTAACAAGCTCACTCTTTCTGCAATATTAAAGACTACAGGAAGGCAAGAGTGAAGTGGGAAGTCTATTTTTAGGAGACAGTTGCAGTCACAGGAGTGAGAGATCAGAGTAACATCAGAGCAGAAACATGATTAAGCCAAATATTTTTTAAGTGGAAACAGTGCAGTGTACAGAGTGCAAGTTACAAGTATCAAAGATAAGATTTTACCTGGAGCCCCAAGAAAAACAAGAAGAGACAGTTGTCAAGGGGGCACATTTTTGTGCCTGCTAGATTTCCATTTCAAGATGTCGACTAGGCACTTAGGACTTGGGGTCTGGGAAGAGATGATCCCGAGATGATCAGTTGGAGAGTTATCAACATACCTTGAGTGATGAGATGGAGATGATGCAGAAGGCCAATGCCACGAGACAGAAACGCAGAAGGCCACTTCCACATTCACCTGACTGAGGAATGGTGGCATGGAAGAAGCAACAAACCCCTGAGAAGCAGACATAGGAGGATCCTGAGGAGCACGTCTAGAAATTAAGCAGCAGACTTCAAGACAGAGGGATGATCCATTCTACCAAATGGTAAGTCAAAGCCTGAGCTGTACCAGCACTGGGTGAGGGTTTCGGTAGATACCATAGTTTGGATCTGGACTGTCTACCATAGGCTCACGTAGCAAAGGCCACCTTACATGGGGGAGCTATTGGGAGGAGGTAGAAACTTCCAGATTTGGGATTAGTGGGACACTTCTCAGTCATTGGGGGCAGCCCGTGTAGGTGACAGAGCTACCCCACCCATCCCTCTTCCACTCTTTTGCATCCTGGACATGAAGTAAATGGTCTTGCTGTACTGCATACTGCTACCATGGTGTGATCCACTCCTCAACACATACTTCAGAGGCCCAAAAGTAATGGGGCAACCAATCGGGGCAGGAATTCTGCAAAACTGTGAGCCATAATAAACCCCTTCTCTTTCTAAATCCCTATTTCAGGGATTTGTTACAGTGATGGAAAGCTGACTAGCACAGGTCAGATTCTGTGTAGGCCAAAGGTAGATTGGGAAGATTTAAAGCAACTATTAAGAAAAAGAAATTAGATCCACGATTATAAAGTTATAAATTTTTTTTTTTTTAATTTCTCACAGCCTTGTGAGAATTTTTTCATGATCTTGGTGTTTTCCATAAGAGAAGCATAAGTATGTTTTATTATTTCTGTCAACTTTCTATGTTTCAGGAAAAATAACCAGACTAATGTGCAGTATTCTGCTTATTAGTCCTTTAAAAGATTAAGCAATTGTCAAGAAATCCAGACCTCTTTTGGAGGACAAACAATATTCATCCTCAAAAGATGCATAATTTGCTCTAATTTTAATCAGTCACTACCAAAAGCAAATGATTATTGTTTTTAATCTATATAATGAATAGTAATTGAGTACCTGCCTCAGCTGCTATGAGGGCAGCACCAGGTTTTAGTTTTTCGGATATCTTTCCCTTAAGAAATCTGTGATTTATTAAAGATGAGGGATGTATGTGCATAACTATGGTATAGATCCACACCTTTAATCAAGCTAGAACTCCTCAATAGCAAGGGTGTTTGTTATCATTGCTATATCGAGTGTTTGGATGGCCCAGGTATTTAACAAGGGCTCTCCAGTCCTCTGATCTCTTTCTTCTCTTTACACATCAAAAAATAAAAACCCATAAAATTTTTATAACTTAAGGCTTTTGAGGTGTGGTATAGATTTAGGTCTTAGCAGTGCCCTCTGAGGGAGGAGTGAGATGGAACGCACAGATTGACTAAGAAATGGGATGCTGTTTTAGGTGTCTGAATGCTCTCTGGATAGAAGCGGAAGTACTTACTTCTGAGAAGGTGCACAGGAGCTTTGGAGAGTTTTTTTCTGCCTTCATTTTCTAAGGACCCTTTTTATCCACAAACCTTTGTGGGTATGGGAATCCTTTTCCTTACCACTGAGTAGAGTTTTGGTAATAGAAATTCTGAAATGGTACTAGTTACACCAATAAAATCCAGATATGCATTTACTTACAGAACATATAGCAAGTTGGAATTGCTGTGAGTTAATACGACAATGAGGAGCTGTGGCTCGGTTGCATATGTGGTACTGGAAAGCAGCTGTGGGAGCCCAAGGGATGCCACCAAGTTGATGAAGCCCCACCAATAGTAAATCCTACACATGTCAACAATGAGGCATTTTCCTTTGTGTATGTCAGAGAAAGTCTTTTTTCTGAAAAGAAACTCTGCATCGCTTTTGGAATCTATAATGTTTAGGAAGGCCACTGAGTATCAGTGCCTTGAAGTCCGAATGAATCATAGCTTCTATTTTATGGAATTAATCAATTATTTCTGGAATCAATTGTTGAACAGTACAGGGTAGAGATCTGCCTATAAAATCATTTTCTCTATAAACTTAGCTTTTTCTCCTTATGAATTATAGTAGAATCTATAACATACATGAAAAATGTCATCTAGTAGCTAAGACATTAGTGAGAACAATTCATAATTTACTCTAAATTCTAATAGGTACTAACAAATAGCAACCTCAGAGTAATAGGATTTTTCTCTTTACTTCAAGACCTTATCCAAGGTGTCAAAAATGATGTCTGTCCTCAAAGCACATTTATGCTTAAAATCCTATGCCAGAATATGAATCTGTGCCCTTAGCAGTCACAACACTGGCCACACCGGGAGGTGGGGAGAGCGCATGGCACGAAGGAGCACCAAGGTGCTGTGTGGTGTGCACACTGGGATGTTTCCTTAGCCCGGTGCCATATGTGTTCAGTTTGGTATGTGTTACTCCTCTGTGTGCGCGCGACCCTTCATTTAAAAAAGTTAAAAGCCAGCCATTTATGCTCCTTAAACCCTTCTGAAAATAAGTTGTGCCTCTGCATTTTGAGGAGTCTGAGCCCAGCAAAATTTGCACTTTGCATTTGACAGCATGAGCAGGATGATGGGTGTACCCATCAGGATTCCACCACATAAACAGAACCAAGGATATCTAGTTTTTAGCAAAAGAATTTCAGAGAATGCCCTCCAGTGATTGTGAGGTCTGGGTGGGCAAAGTTCAAAATGTGTAGGGCAGGTTAGCAGGCTGCAGGCAGGCTGTTCAGCTCACACATGTCCACAGGTGGAATTTCTTCTTCAGGAAAACCTCAGATTTGTTCTTATAGAGTTGGGAGATGGAATGAGGACTCCATTATGAAGCATAACCTACTTGAAGTCCATGGGTTGCAGATGTTAACCCCATCTGCAAAACACTTTCACAGAAGCACCAAAATTAGTATTTGATTGGATAACCTACATTTGACTTATGCTGGGTTTTGGGAGCTTACAGCTTCTAGTTGAAATGCTCTTCACTTTGTCAAGCCTATTTTGTCTCACTGGGCATTGTGGATATATAGAGCAGCAGCTTAAGGATGAGAATAAACTCTTTTCTTTTGGCTACGTGTACACATTCAGTACTTTCTAAGCTTCCCCCAGCATGACCTTTGAGAAATTCTTCATCCTTATTGTCTTCTCGGCAATGCATTACATTTAGAAAGCCTGAAAAAAATCTGTTCAATCATTTGGAGTGATAATAACATTCCAACAAGCAAAAACTGTGTTTGTACCAGCATCAAAAATTGCCAGAATTTATGTGTATGCAAAAAAAATAAAGGAGTTTGAATTTTAAAATTTCATACTTGGCACATGTGTTTCTCCAGTGAGGCATGTGGGTTTTGCAAGTTTGCGGGGGCAGAGATGGAGGAGGAGGGATTTGCTTGAGAATGAATGCTTCCAGTAAGAAAATACTGAAGAAGATCCTGTTTAGGTCACCAGGGATACAGTGGTTCCCACCCCCACCTCCAGCACTCAGGTTTCCAAGACTGACCCCATGCAGAAGAAGGTATCATTTAGTAGAGCCTCTGTCAATGCCGCCTTCTTCCCCCAAACGCTTTTTCTTTCCTCGCTGTTTATCAGCCTTATATTATAACTCTGAGCCACTAATTGTAACAGTATCTTATAAATACTAGCACTGAGTATATACCAGGAATGGTTCTCAGTATTTCATGTATTTACTCACCTAATCTCCTCCACAGCTATGAGATAGGTGCTATTATGTTCTTTCATGTTATGGATCAGAAAACTCTAGCACTGACAAAGAATAGAGTGTGTTTCAGGCCATATATTGACAAAGTGCCCCAGTCAGGATTCAAACCCAAGAGCCTGACACCAGAGACTGTCTCTGAACCACTGGAATAATGCCCTGGAATCCTCAAGAATGTATCTGATACTCAGGCAGAAGCTTAGACTGCTATTATTCTTGAAACCATTCAGCTGTTAAAAATGTCTTCCACTTTTTCACTAACAGAGTTAGGACAGAATCTCTGTGAGATATTGACACACCAAAACATTTGAGCTTATTAATGAAATCCACCTAAACAATGGTTCTAAATGGATGCTAGCTAATAATACCATGTCAGTTAGATGTGGGGCCAGCTTGTCTTCAGTTTTGAATGTGCAGAGCTTCCTATGAAAAACACAATTCATCATGTTGAAGTCTCTTATTTGGACTCCTGCTGGAGGGGAATTACCTGGGATTGCCACTGGGTAAATAATTATCAGTTTCTTTATTCTGAAATACTTTGAGGCAAATAGGTAGGGCTTTTTTTTCCTAATCCATTAATTTTTATTGGCTTAGGAAAAGCTGTAGGATAAAATTCTGTTGAAGACAATTCATAACTTGCTCTTGGTAAAATTCCATTTTCTCCAATATTTTGTCTCTAGACCAACAAAAAGAGCAGTGATAATATCTTTTCAGAAGCAAAATTGGTGTGGATTTTTCCCTCTTAGCAGAACTTTAGACTCTAAAGAAGTATTTTGGTATGCTTATTTAAAGAACAGCTAGATTTACTGCCAAATAAGTCTTCATGAAAGACATATGTAAATACAGCAGAGTAAATGAGACAATTCTATTGCATTTGAAAAACACTTTCTTAATTATGTGAGCTTGTTTGAAAGAATATGAAAATGCTCTGTATTTAGTGCTGTAAGAAATTTGGCTGTGATATTTATGATGTAATCATAGCCAGGAGTTGAGATTATATTATATTAATATTGAATGCAAACCTATTTTCTTTTCTCACTTCTTGTATTTTTAATAAAGAAAAATGCTAATTAAAAATTGATTGCAAAAAAGAAATTCTCTCTGGTAGTAAGAATTGCCTTCGGCTTTAATTTATTTGTATGTGCCAGAATTTGTAATGTTCTAAAAGGTAAACTATTATAGGTAAAAAAATTAAATTAAATATACTCTATCATCAAAGGGTGAATTAAAATGTACAAAAATGTTAGTCTTATCTATACCACAGAGCAATACTACTAAAATTTTTCCCATAATTTCAGTTTCTAACAAATATCTGATATTTTGTTTCTGATCGTTCCAGATATTGAACCGGCATATGTAAGTAATTTCATATCAGCTATCTAGTTCAAATCTTAAGGCCCTGGGAAATAATTGAAAGATGATAGTATCTGTCTTTTACAAAGAGGGAACTGAGGAAGCAAATAACTAAGTGCCTTGCCTCAAATCTTCTGTTAATGAATAAAATACAATCAAAAATATTAATTTCCTGCCTCCCAAAGCTAACCTCTTCTCACTCCACCATGTTGCCAACTTAACACTTATTTAAGCACTGATCTCTCTGCTTAACTCCCCCCCCATTTATGCCTTCAGAATAACACATCACAACCCATATATTTTGAGTAAGCCATGCATGCTTACTACAAACTTACTCATTTTGTCATTGAAGATATGTTGTTGTTATCCCACGGTTTATCATTACCCTTATATGAAATAACTAATACAATCCCAAGACTGAACTCATCATAATCACTCCATAACCTGTCCCCAACAAAATAATTTATTTCAGTGTTTATCACTGACACTGGCTCCATAATATTAACCAAATGCACAAGAACCATTCTAGATTATTCACTTTCCTTTGCCTTCTCTTCCACTCATCTTCCCTCCTCAGTATTGCTGGAGCCATTATGTCCCTCTGTAATATAGACCTAGCTTTAGGTGGGACTGTTTTCTCTTTCTCACCTAGACCATTGCAGTGGCTTCCTATAGGGTCTCCCAAACAGAAATCTCTTCTTGCGGCAGTCCAATTATTTCCAGGCATCTTCCTGTCCCACCATATCACACACCTGCATTAAATATAGCAGATGAATGCCTTAGTCAGAATAAAGTAAGTTATACAGTCAGATACATATAACAATGAATGTTCAGACCTCCTCAGCCTCTCCCCTTCATCCTTATATACATACCCTTCTCCATAGCAGTCCATTCATGCAATCTACATGACCTTTTCCCACCTATTGGCTTATACACATATTCCACCTTCTGAGAATACTGTACCCACCCCCATGCCGTGGAAAGTGAAGTGAGTTGCAACAGGAATAGTAAGAGAACAGTTTTCCATAATAATCCTGGTACTTATCAGTCCATTCACTCCCCTCTCACACTCATCCTGCCTTCTATTAGTGAACAATGGTTCCAGGAATATATAAAAATGGCTAGATTCAAAGCAAAGAGGCGATGAACAGTGGAATATGAAACCAGAAATAGGAGGAACAAAAACAAATCTCTGAAAGTTATTCAGAGGACTGGATTTTTAAGCACACCATTTCTAACAAAGAAACAAATGCATGATATTTGTTTCTTCTCAAGTTATTTAGGAAAAGTTATCCTCTTAAATATGGTATAAATGGTAGGAGGTTATGGTTCAGCAAGATAGGGGCTGCCTTTATTGTCATGACCCGCCCCAATTGGCTGGTTACTTTGGCACATCATCCAAATGGTAGCTTAAGATCTAACAACAGACAGCCAGTCACTGCTAGCTGGATGGTTTAATGACAAATATTGGGCTTGAATTTATCATTTCTTAATTCAAGAATGAGTAAATATATATTAGTAATGATTATAGGAAACTTTTAGGGATTCTACATAAGAAAGAAGTAAAAGATACATACAAGGTGCAGAAGACATGTGGCTATACGGAGGATTACTTTAAATTGTCAGAAATGTCCAGACAGCATACACTCTACTTAGAGTAACAAATGAAATAATATGGCATCAACTGAATTAAACTAAGCACAACTCAAATGCAAAGGGAGGATCATATGCTTTAAGTTATGAAATAGGGCATAATGTGAGGAAATTAGCATTTCAAGTAAAGAATTGAAATCTTCATGGAATTCAATGCAGAATATCATGAAATATATGGAAAAAATCAAATCAACAATGAGATACCCAAGCCTAAAAAGTGAACACAGAATCCAGTGAATCCAAATGAAAATTCACAGACAAAATCAGAATATTTAAAAGCAAGAAAAAATCAAAGATATAATTGTAGACCTTTTGAAACAAAGGTGCAAGCACGTGGAGTACGTGACACTGACTTTGTTCTTCCTGGTGTGGGCCATTTTAGTGTGAGAATGCCGGCTACCTAAACTCTTTTTTTTTTTTTTTTTCTGGTACCAGGGATCAAACTCAGGACCTTGTGCTTGCCAGGCAAGTGCTTATGCCACTGAGCTATACCCCCAGCCATTAAACTCTTGAAAGGTATGGATTATAAAAACCCAGAACAGGTGTACAGGCAAGAAATACCATACTCAAAATCTTGAGAACTGTTTTTTGTTTTCAAATTTTATTTTAAAGAGAAAAATAAATTTTCCAAACAATATACTAGGAAAGTAACAATGCTTAGTACATTGCATATTGTTATCTTTAAATTAGGTATTCAGAATTGAAGATCTAGGCATTTAATTGTCTAAACAATATGAGCCAGAACTCTTTTAATGCACTAAGAGAAATTAGTAGTATAATTATCTTAACTGTCTGGTATATATATATATATTTTTCCTTTCTCCTGCCTTCTTTCCTCTTTTCCTCCATCTCAGTTTCTCTTTCCTTTTGAACAGTTTCTTCCCATCTTACAATATCTGTTGTACATTTTGGATCATATTTACTCTTTCACCTTCTCACACAAGGGAGAAAATATGATGTTTACCTATGTGGATCTCATAAATCATGTCTGAGTATGGCCTCTAGTTGCATCCATTTACCTATAAAAGTCTCCATTATGGCTGAGTAGTATTCCACTGTATAAAAAGACCACATCTTTTTTAATCCATTCCTTGGCTGATGGGCATTTGGATTATTTACAAGATTTAGCTATTACAAATGGTGTTACTAGAAACATGGGTGCACATATATCACTGTGATATGATGTTTTTAATTCTTCTAGAGAGATACCCAGAAGAGAAATTGCTGTGGCAAATGGGACTTCCAATCCTAGTTTTTTCAGGAATCTCCAAACTGATTTCCACAGTGGTTGCACCAGTCTACACTCTCACCAACAGCAGAGAAGGGTTCTTTTTCCCCACAGCCTCTCAAGCATTTGTTATTGGTTAAGTTCCTGATGATAGCCGTGCTTACGGGGGAAATGGAACTTCAGTGTTGTTTCAATTTGCATCTCTTAAATGACTAATGGTGTTGAACATTTTTTCATATATTTATTTGTTATTTGTACTTCATCTAAGAAAAGTATATTCATCTCAGATGCCCATTTTTGGGTTGGGTCTTTAAATTTGGGAGGTCTGATTTGTTTGAGTTCTGTATATGTTCTCAGTAGTAATCCTTTATCTGAGAAAAAGCTGGCAAACTTGTTCTCCCACACTGTGTGGGTTGTCTCTTCACTCCGTGGTTTCTCTTGCTGTACAAAATGCTTTTTAATAGGGTGAGATTCCAGTTCTTGATTCTTTGTGATAGTTCCTGTGTGATCGGGGTTTCATTCATAACGTCTTTGCTTCCACATATATCTTCAAGACTTTTACCTATTCTATCTCCCAGTAGATTTAATGTTTTTGTTTTAATATTTAGATCTTTGATCCATGCAAATTCAGTTTAGTACATGGTGAAAGATATGGGTCCAATTTTAATCCTTGGCATGTATGTGAAGAGCCAGTTTTCCAGCACCGTTTATTAAAGAAGCTATCTTTATTCCAGTGAACTTTTTTGGCTCCTTTGACAAAAATAAGATGGCTGAGTATGTCTAGAGTTGTTTCTGCATCTTCTAATCTGTTAATTCATCTTTGGGTCAGTTTTTGCCAACATCACATAACTTCAAGTCAAGGATTGTGATGCCCCCTGCCTTACCTTTCTTGCCCAGAACTGCCTTTGCTATTTTAGATTTCTTTGGTTCCAAATGAATTTTGGAATTATTTTCTCTAATTCCATAAGATATGCTATTGGAATTTTAATCAGAATTGCATTACATATGTATAACAATTTGGGAAGTATGGCCATTTTCACAATACAGGTTGTTCCTACCCAAGAACAAGGGATATCTTTCCATTTTCTGATATCCTCTTCAACCTTTTTCTTTAGAGTACTATAGCTTTCAATGTAGAGATCTTTTGCACCCTTCATTAGATTGATTCCTAGGTATTTAATTTTTTTGGATGCTATTGTAAAAGGTTTTGTTTCTCTAATTTCTGTCTCAGTAAGTTTGTTATTCATATACAGGAGTTTGATAGCTTTTTTTGCAATTGACTTTATATCTAGCTATGCTACTGAATTGGTTTATTAAATCTAGCAGTCTTTTAGTGGAGTTTGGGGTCTTCTATACAGAGCATCATGTCATTTGCAAATAACGATAATTTAATATCTTCCATTCTTATCATTATTTCTTTGATTTCTTTCTCTTGTCTAATTGATGTGCCTAAAGTTTCCAGGACCATGCTGAACAAGAGTGGAGACAGTAGACATCCTTTTCTTGCTCCTGATTTTAGAAAGAAAGATTTCAGTTTTTGTCCATTTAGTATGATGTTGTCTGTTGGTTTGTCATAGATGGGTTTTTATCAGATTGACACAAAGACCATTTATTTGAATTTTCTGTAGGGTTTTTGTCATGAATGGGTGCAGGACTTTATCAAAAAATTTTCTGCATCTATTGAGATGCTCATATGATTTTTGTCATTGGCTCTGTTAATATTATGTGTCACATTTATTGATTGATGTATATTGAATCATCCCTGCATTCCTGGGGTGAATCCCCACTTGGTCTTGGTCTATAATCTTCTGGATGACTTTTTGCATTCTGTTTGCCAGTATAGTATTAAGGAATTTTGCATCTATGTTCATTAGGGAGACTGGCCTATAGTTCTCTTTGTTAGTTGGGTACTTTTCTGGTTTTGGTATAATGGATAATGCTGGATAATGCTGGATTCCAGGAAGGAATGAATTTGGGAGTATTGCTTCCACTTCAGTTTCATCACAGAGTTTGAGAAGTAGTGGTGTTAGGTCTTCTCTAAATTTCTTGTAGAATTCAGCAGTGAGTCCATCAGGGGGTTTTCTTTGTTGGGAGGTTTTTAATTACATTTTTTATTTCATTGGTTGATATTGGTTTATTTAGGATTTTTATATCTTCTTGATTCAGCTTTGGTAATTCATATGTACATAGGAGTCTTTCCATTTCTTCTGCATTTTCCATCTTATTAGAATACAAATTCTCAAAGTAGGAGTAGATGATCTTCTGAATTTCTGCAGGGTTCATTGTGACTTCATCCCTAATTCCATGGATCTGAGTCTTTTCTTTCCTTTTTTACTAAAGTTGAATAAGGGTTTGTCAGTTTTATTTAATCTTTCAAGGAACCAACTCTTTGATTCATTGATTCTTTATATCTTTTTCTTAGTCTCCAACTCATCAATTTCTGTTCTGATCTTTATAATTTCCTCTCTGATACAAGCTTTTGGCATAGGCTGCTTTTCGGTTTTTATAAGTTTGAAGTTCACCATTACGTTGTTTATTTGCACTTGCTGTTTTCCTGATATTTGTATTCACTGCTTTAAACTTCCCTCTTTGGACTTACTTTCATTGTGTCCCATAAGTTCCAGTATGTTGTATTGTCATTATCATTTAACTGTAGAAAATAATTTATTCTTAATTTCATATATAACCCAATGGTTGTTTAGTAGGGTGCTATTTAATTTCCATGTGTTTACAAAGATTTTGTGGTTTCATTTGCCATTTTCAATTTCATTGCACTGTGGTCTGATTTTTGGGTTTGAGTCTGTTGCAAGATCCTGCACCTTAAATTTGTTGGGATGAGAAGCTGCTGCCTGTTTGGCCCAGCCCCTGGTTCCTTGGCACTGTGCCACTGTATTTTCTATGACTCTTAGTCAATCTCAGTCTTGGAATACCAGGAAGAATAGCCATCTAGAACAATGATGTCACTTTTAGCTAACGTGGTATCATCAGCATTAACAGTAGTACCAACCACAGCCTAGAAAATGCAAACTGAGGTAACCATTAATTTGCCACCTTTAACTATATGAACTGTATTTGTGGTTATATAACAAAATCTAAAACACACCAGAAAATTATATGCAATATATAAGTCCTTAATATGTCAATTTTGCCCTCAGTGGTAAAAATTTAACATAGGTTAGGGAAAAAATAGAGAGGTACAAGAAAAGGAAGAGATTAGAAACCTGGAGAACAGAAGAGGATCACACTAACTTTGGGAAACTGGTGCAGAAGGCTGGAGGGGAAGAGAAAGTGAAGAGATAAAAAGAATAGAAGAGAACCACAACCACAAAGAGGGTAGAAACCACATTCACACTGATATAAATACCAGATCAAACAATTAAGGAGGAAAAAAATAGACAAAATCACCACCACAATAACAAAAAACAAATAAGAGCAAAAGAGAGAGGAAAAAAAAATCAACTTCAGGTTTGTCTCTGCTGTCACTGGTGGATAACCGGTGGAGACAGAGTGCTGATCTGTGTTAATTTATCCCAGGAAGCCAGCTGTAGCTTTGTGGAGTGTAGTGGCTAATCTCAGTGAGCCTGCGTCTTCTGTCTGAGACCCACTGCCTTTAGCCTGCAGCTATTAGTGCACCTTCCATGAAGCTGAGCCCAGCTGAGAGCCTCTAGATGGCCCAGTAGCTGCTCTGAGCTCTGAGCTCAGCAGGCCCCTCGCTAAGCTGGCTCCCAGACAATTGCTTTCTCACACAGGACGACTGAGCCCTCATCACTCACCACCAGCTGGTGCAGTCCTTCATGTCCACTGCTCCTCTTGATGGTTGCATCTCTCTGTAGAAGCCTCTGGGGTTGCCAGCAGTCGCCCTCTTGTCCACAGGTTTAAATCTCTCCTCTCATGCAGTGAGTCCCATCTCAGGAAGAAGGAGCCGCAGGCTACTTCCTTCTTCTTCACTGAAGTTCTCTCTTCACCCCCTCCATGAGCTTCAGTTCACACTTTAGGTCCTTCCTGGGTCCAGAGGAACCACTGCCCTCCTTCTTGTCTTTCTCAGCTATATTCCAGCATCTGGATAGCAACAGTCACAGAGGCTCTTTCTCTGCCACTTACTGCTCCACCAGCTTGGTGCCTGCAACCAAAAGTTTGAAAACTCTTAGATGCATATTTAGAGATGCAAAATAGCGAAAATAATGTAGCAATTATTATATATGTATCAAAATAACTACCTTAAGTGAGTGTTACAAGCTAAGACTTACAATAGGTCAGATACCAAAATACACTCTCTCAGATAAAATGAATGTTACACTACAGCGCTGGAGTAGTGAATCAAAATTAAGAGTCATAAAAACAAAGGATATACACTTTTTAAGGAAAAACAATTTTTATATGTCAAAGGCCAATAACCATCTAAGACGAACCTGTATACTAGCAACACGAAAATGTTTTAGATACACATATATGAGTGGATTTAGGTTCATAGGTGTCTATGTAGAAGCCAATAAAAGACATTTCTGCTCAGCCCTTTGGAGAATAAAATATTTTTCCAAACATAATTTCAATTCAATAATATAACAGCCAAAATAGAGATTTCAAGAACACAAGCTACTGTATCTTTTGGGGCAACACAGTGCCCTGAAACTAGTTAAACACAGTTAAAACTAAATAAGTATTATTAATAGAGTTAAGAGATGAATACAAATGTCATAAATACTTACTTTAAATACGAAGGTAATGCTAATTCAAAAAAGCACTATAGTAATATTTTAGGAACAAGACTTCCGATTAAATAGTTTTGGCAAATTGACTAAGCTGAGAAAGCAACATTGTTCAAAAACTGTTTTCTCTATCCAAATAACAAAATCAAATGAAGAACAGAATATAACATAGAAAATGTTTCAAATACCTCCAAGAAACAAAACAGTACAGAGGTACAGACTCATACCAAATCTGGAAGAGCAGGCGCCCGCAGGTGAAACACTGCCATGCAGAATTCTGCACAGGACAGAATGTGCTGCAGATCAGCGGGGAAGGGTTAGCCTATTTAATACGTGGAGCCGGAACAGTCCTTTTACATTTGTTAAGGGGGAAACTGTATCATTGTCCTCAAGGGACAATTTAGATTGGCAAAAAGATTCACACTTTAAAAGTTTTATAACTTGGGGGATCCGGGGAAGATGGCGACCGGGTGAGCAGCAAGGGAGCGAACCTCCTCAATAAACACCACCAGCTCGAGACAGACTTGGTGAGCGTGAATGCCGGAACCTCGGCTGGGAAGTTTAAACTGGGCGTATTTCTCTGAGATGCCGGGGGAGATGTGGTAGGGCGGACCAGGCTGCCGGGGCGAGACGTGGGAAAGTC
>PVLD010015425.1:0-48572 GCA_004027595.1 Dinomys branickii | reverse complement strand
AAAGAGACAGAAATGTATGTATGTATATATGAATATACATATATGCAGGAGGGCTAACATGGTTCTACTATTGTATTATATCACTTAATGCTAAGGAATAATTGATGACGGGTTATTTGATCAATATTGTATGTCTGTATGTATTATCCTGAACACACACTTTGAAGATATCAATATGCAAAGCAGCAACTATTGGTGGTTTGTTGTTGTTGTTGTTGTTGTTGTTGTTGTTTGCCTGTTTTGTTTTCTGTCTTTGGATGTTTGGTTTTTGTGTTTTTCTGTTGTTGAGAGGATTAATGGTCTGACCAATTTTGCATGTCTGTATATGGGTTCATATATTTACACTTTGAAGATATCAATGGATAAAGCAATAACCACTGTTGAGACCATGTCATCTTGTCTATAGATCAGTTGTGATTGTACTATTTTTTATGCTAATTGGTGTCTGTTTGTTAATATGTTTTTGTACTTTTATTTTTAAAAAAAAATAAAAAAATATTAAAAAATTAAAAAACCAAAATGTTTAATGACCCAAACACTTCAGACTTTTCTTCTGTAGTGCTATGAATTCCAAAGCAGGTGATTCATACTGACTCTGACTCTCCTACAAACGGTGACTTTTAGGGACTGGGTTGCTTCTATCGTGTGGCTCCCAACGTTGTCATGTGTGTACACGTTAAACTGCTGAACCTGAGAAGGACAATATCAAGGTCCAGTGCTAAAAGTAGGGCAAATAACTCCTAAACTCATTGCATTCTTTAAGACACAAATGTATGATGACAATTAACTAGAAAATGAAGCAGGCAAATATGGGCTATTTCTATGTCCTGAGATAAAAGGAGTGGAGAATAGCCAGGTAGCATCTGATACTAAAACGCTATGAATGGATAACAGAGCTCCAGTGATACCCGTGTTGTACATTTTCCTCATTTCTTTAAATGTGTAATCTTAACCAATCTTTTATGTGTACACAAAGATCTGTATGTGACTATATTCCTAGTGGGTAAAAAGCATAAATAGCTAATTCATGAATTTAACTGCAGAGAAGAGAAAGAGGGGGGATAGGAGAAAGAAAAGGATGGAAGAAGGAAGAAAGGGAAGGAAGGAAAGTCAGACTGTCTCATAGAGTGCTCAAACTTTTATGCTTCCTTTGCTCAACAACAACTAGAGCTAGAAAAGTTGTTGCCATACCACAGAGCAGATCCTCTACCTTAACGTAAAAATATCACAGAGACCACATGTGCTGCCACATGGTTAGCTGTGTGAAGAAAAAGTATCACATGAACTTGACCATACAGGAACATTTGCAAGATGAAACATATGATGTGTAAACTTCACGACCTTCTATGGAGTGATCATTTCATTTGCCTATCTGGTTCCAGCATAGTTCAAATTACAGTTGCCATGAAAAATACCCATGATACTCAAACCAATGGTATACCAAGCCTAGGAACTCATACATGCAGGTACATTTTTTTTTTCATATCCCATAGCTGCCTAAAGAAGTTGGCACTCTGTTGGCAGGCTATTAAGACAATTCACATGTCCCCAAATCTCCATAAATATTTTATTAATAAGTCATGAGATAGAATTTAGAAGAAGCTTCAGCTCATCTCTTGAAGAACTATTCTGACAGCTGGTGTAGGACACCATGTGACTGGAAATGTGCTGTCATTCTGCTGGGCTGAAACTTGATGAAATGCCCTCAAGAGTCAGAGGACTGGAAGGATTGTAGCCTGCATTTTAATCACACAGTATGGGGCAAGTATGTAGGCTTTGTTAAATAAGGAAAGACCAAAACAATCTATATCAAAGTTGAGGATTTTAAAATGCATTTATTTTCTTTGATTATGTACCAAAGTAATAACATATATGATTTGATAAATCATTTAAAACCAGTTAGACTGTGATAAGTATAATTATTTTTAAGGTTTGGATCTAGAGATTCTTCAAAAGACTCATGTGTTTGGTGGTGAGTTTTGGAAGGTAATTGGATCATAGCGGTGCTAGATTCAAAAGCGGATTGGTCCACTGTTCAATGCTATAGAGGATGGGTCCCAATGGGAAATGATGAGTCACTGCAGACATGTTTAGGGAGGGATGTGTCTTTTCTGGGATCTTCATCTGTTTCTTCCATGCTGTGGATTGAGCACCTGTCCCAAACATACTGTCCAACATTCCACTTCTGCCTGGGACCCAGCCAACTGTGAACTAATCCACAAGCCCAGTTTTCGCTCTCCTCCTTTAATGTGCAGGTGTTAGGTGTTATGTCCCTGCAACAGAAAAGCTGGCTAATACAATTATACATGCTAATTGTTATGGCTAACTTTTGTTCTGCTGAGAAAAATACTAGGATAATCCCTACATGGGTAGAAAGCATATGTACTCTGTAGCATTCTGTTTCTCCAGTGCTTAAAACAGTGCCCAACCCAAAGTAGGTACTTAGCATATAAATTAATTAACAACTTAATGAGGAACAATGGGATGATTGCCCGAATATGTTGTTTGAAAGAGACCTAAACAGTAATTTCTCAATATAGATGATGCCCTTCAGGATTGTTATTAGGATGATATATGATATCTACAGCCAGAGCTGATGGATTAAAAGAGGGTCAGATGAAATAGTATCAAAATCATTTTCAGTGGAAAAAATGCTATGATCAATGTTATAAGCTACTATTTTGAATACTTCTGTAATGACAAAGGAATTATTCTGGATTTTTCTTTCAGATTGTTTTAATTATGACAAAAAATTAACTTTTCAAACTTAATTGAATAATTGGTTTGTTACTGGTTGGTTGATTGGTTGGTTTTTGAGTGACCTGTGCAGGTCAACCAATCACACCAAAAAGGCCTACCTAAATTAAAATGTCAATGTTAATTAAATGTTAATTAGTATCTATATAACCTTGCAGATTCTATGTAAAATGTATGGTATAACAAAATTAAAGTTTCATAAGCTACACCTACTACATTCATAATACAGTGCAATGCCTTATAAAATACATGCATGCCGTAAATTTAAGGCTCTTTGATGGGCTTCAGAGCACATTTTTCTTGTTTATTTTACATTACTATAAAGATGCATAGTTGAGTTATGTTTTCACATCAGCCATTCCATTATCCTATGATTGATGGCACGTTTAGTTCTTAGACCACAAGGCTCTTCTCAGCTGTCATAGTACCCCCGGGGGGAAACGCTGAGTTACAACAAACTCTCAAACAATGCCCAGTTCCATATTGTGAAAATCAGCCACCATCTCTATCAGTGACCACAAGTTTCATTTGCAAAATGTAACCTCTTAATTCTGGTTACTCCCAGCACTGTGAGAATTAATGTATATTTACAAGGCATCAACTCACTATAGTTGAGTTGCTTATTCTCTACAAAGTATGGTTAATATTACCTTTGTGCTTAACATGTAAAATGCAGTTGATTGGATCAATTAGCCTAATATCTAAATGAGCCCGACTAGATCACAACACTGGAAGTTCAGGATAGGTCAGATTTCAGGTGCAGTATAATTAGTAGCCTCAAGGAGAAACAGAGGCTGCATAAACTGAAATTTAGTATTTCATCTCATGATTGACTCCTTTCAAGTACCATCCTGTGGTGCTGAGATACACTGGCTCTGCAGCTAGATTTCCCACATTTAAATCTCACTTCCTCCTTTTACTACCAGAATAACTTTAGTCATTTTAAGCTTGTTTTATTTCAGTACCTCAGTCTTCTATTCTACAAAAGTGGAGTAGTGCCACATTGTAAGACAATTCAGAATTTAAAGACATATTAAAATTTAGAACAGTGTCTCATATAAGTACTATACAACTCAACTTTTCTATTATTGTCTTTGATAACTTTGATACATAATTTATTTTTATACATACAAGTGGGGATTCGCACGTTATGATGATAGCATAGGGAAGTTCTCAAACTGCTAGCAATTTTTCTACTTATACCTTATTATTAGCGATTGAGAATATAGAATGTGTTATTTCTTTGTTTAGAGAAAGTCTCACAGTTAAACTGAAAGTAATTTACCCTATCATGTAGGGCTAAACACATTAGCCTCCATATCTTGATATTATTCTTACTGGCTTTATAATTAAATTCAGCTTCTACCTTCCATTCAGATAATAGTCTAAATTTTTGTGCTTTGTTTTTTACCTTATTTCTTAAGTCACAGTTTGAATCAATGACTTTTGTATCACTAGGACAAATCCTTAGCCCCTAAAGGCAAAGAAGCAGAGGTGTACTTGACTCACAGTTTCCCACGGAGTCAGTCCATGGTATGCTGGCTTCAAGGCAGAAAGAGTATGAAGAGTTGCCTACTTTATGGCATCTAGGAAGTAAAAAGAGAGACTAAGAGCTGGTAACCTTCCCTATCCTTCCCCAAAATATATTGTGTCCCCAGTGACTCACCTGCAACCAGACTCTACCTCCTAATAGCACATTCAGCTATTAGCTCATCAGTGGATGAACTCCCTGATACATATAGAGCCCTCGTGATCCAATCACCTTCCTAACTTACACGAGACATTTTATATCTATACCATAACAGAGATAACATACTCTATTGTCTCCTTTAAGGCAATTTAACACCTTTAAATATACACTTTTTTTTCCTTTCAGGAAGTACTTTGGTGCAAGTATTTTCAGGCCAACTGTGGAAACCATATGTGCTGATGGAGCGGAATGGTAGCAACTGTATAATTTCCTTTCCTGGTGAAAGTTTTGCTTTACAAAATTCTTCCCTGGTTTAGCTAATATTATACACAGTGTTCTTTGATTACAAGTGATATATAAATTAGAGAAAAATGGATGGATGGAGATTTGTCATTACGATAAATAGGTAGATCCATATTCAAAGTAGGAGCTGAGTTACCAAGCTTTGGAAAGACTCAAATTATGGGTTAGGAGGTCTAAGGCAACAATACCCTCAAGTGTCAGCTGTCTTCTTCCAAACCAGCTCTGTCCATGTAAATCTGGACAGATGGCTACAACCAGCTCATTTCCTTACCTTTATACTCTATAATGAAAGCAAAAAGGACCTTTTCCTTAGAAACTCCAGCTAGGAAAGATTCTTGGAAATGAGTCCACAGGATAAGCCTTGATCGTCCCCACATTCTTACAACTGAAGAGTGGGGTCTAAGGCTTGCATAGGGGATAGGAGTAAGACATTGAGCTTAGCAAAATAATGGTCACATTAACTGAAACCTATTAGTACAAAAATAAAATAAATTTTCTGAGTCAGGGAGCCAATTATTGATTTGACCAAAGTTGAACCACAACTTCAAAGAGGTTTGGAAGTTAGCTGACCCACCTTCCACAATTCCACAGATGGAGGCACATACCTGCTGCTGTAAAAACCTGCCATGAAACACCCATTTTCATCAGTCTACATCCAATACTGCCTTTATGGTTCAGAGAGTAGCTGAGATCTAAGCAAAATCTCTTAGCACACACAAATCAGTTTGTTGACCATTTTCTGACTCCTGGCCCAAGAGCAGGAACCAGGAAATGTAAAGACTATACTTGCGAGATGCTCATTTGCTTATAAGGGGCACATAATTGCCAATTATTTTGGGACTTAGATGTATGCCTTAACATTTAGCTTGTGAAAGATAAATAAATTAGCTTTACTAGAGCCAGAACTATGGCATTTTCTGACTTATCTAAATGCTCTGTCTTCAATTCACAAGATCATTTTAAAACATAAACAAACTTAGAATTTTAAACCAAAGACTAGGAAGCAATTCAAAAACAGATTTGTGGTTCCTTTACAAGGAAGACCTTATTCTCTTACAATAGCTTTTTCTTGGAAATTCCCACCAAGCTTTTTATTACGTGATAGGTATACACTCATTGGAACCTGATTACAAATATCCCCATCTCTTCAAGCCATAGGGAATGAATAAAACTATCACATTATGTAATGAAATTTCATTATTTGCTTGAGGTATGTGATAATAATCACTCTGTTCACAACCTTCACATCTATAATTTTGTGCAGGATATTGTGACTGGCACAGTTCTTTCCTTGAGCATGCAACTTATTTTAGTCATGTAAAATATTAAAGGAAGATTAGGTATCAAACCCTAAGTTGTAATTAAGAAAATATGTCTGTCCACACTTTATGTGGGTTGGATTGGTCAGGATATATTCCTTGCAAAACATACGGCTTGAAGTTGGGCTTTGTCTTGCAAAGAATATATAGCAGGGATTCTATAGAGTCCGTGTCTCTATGACTGGTACAGACAGTGAGGGCTGAAATTGTATTTTAGTCAGTTCGAACAGCCTGAGCCAAACCACAAAGGTGATATTAGAGGCCAGAGTGCAGTTTGGATAGCATGGAGCACAGTAACTCATGTTGGAGGGCTGCGGGGAGGATGGGAGGACATTGAAAGCTAGATAGAAAGATTTTCAATTGGTACAATAGCAGGCTGAGCAGAAAAGTAATGAAAGCAACTTCTTTTTTGAAAATCATTTTTTCAGGTGTGTGTGTGTGTGTGTGTGTGTGTGTGTGTGTGTGTGTGTAAGAGAGAAAGAAGGATGGACAAAGAGAGAGAGAGAAAAATAAGTTCAGGAGAGATAAGAAAGTCAGGCCAATTCTCTTGAAGTGCCATTCCCAAGCCTGATGCTCATTGAAGGCATCTGGTATTAAAGCACCAAGTTAAGGCACTGACAGAGACGTAACGAGTGTGGAAGGTCGCAAAGATATTTTTTAAAGGTTAACAGCAGAGCTTGATGACATTTAGATATGAGAAAAAAGGCAGCTTTACATCTCTGTAACTTTTGGCTTGGGAGACAATGGAAAGTTCAGATATATTTGCTCCTGTTAGGAAACCTCCCGGCTCTTTCCCTCTGTTTCTCAGTGGAGGGGAACTTGTCTCTTCTCATTTTAGCATGAAAGGAAAAAATTCATCTTCTGAGCTGGCTCCACCCATTTATTTATCAGGGAGGAGTTAGTGCCACAATATTCTTTGGGAGATAGACCTTGAATCTTTCAACATCTGTCCTTCAGCTTGTTTTTGTTGGCCTTCACTTTCTCCCACAAAGACTGATAAAGTGAGATGTGGTGGATATTTACCACTAGAAAAAAAAAAAACAACCTTGCCTTGTGGAATTGCTTTGTGAAATAAAATTCAATAGAATCCCAACGTACAATTATCACCAGGTTGTGCTTGAAGAAACAACAATCTTTTCCTTTCACCAATGGTTTGTGAGTTTAGAACTGTTTTCAAAAGTGTTTGTATTTCTGTACACAAACCTGCATGTATGAAATGACTACAAATTCGTGGAAAAATACTTAATCTCAATTTCATTTAAAATACTACCAATTAGAATGCACCAGACAACCAAACTGACAATCCAGGTGTCACCAGATACAAACGTTTGTCTTTGTTTTTGTGTGTGTTTTTCCTTCCAAGCTTCAGCATATTAGTGATCTCAGAACTCAATTCTATTTCCTACTTCAAGTCTCTGATCAATACCCTCACTAACAGGAGTTCACTGTACAGCATGTGGGCCTCCCTGTAGACTCAGTCAGCTGGATTTGAAAAGTGAAAAAGGACTACTCAGAAGGCCAAGTAATAAAATACAGTCACGCATGGAAATAGGAGGATGAGAAAATGTAAAATGTACAGTCATTTCCACCAGAATGACAATTCCTGAATCCTCAATCCATTTTTGTCTTTAGTCACCTGTGTGATACTGAGTCAAGCACTTGACACCTGTCTGCTTCTGTTTCCTTACTTATAAAACAAGAAATTCAAAGTGACAATCCCTAGGCTTGGATCTCTTTTAATGTTTGTTTTCAGTGAGATCGTGGCTCTGTTTGTGGGAATGGCCTGGTAGTGTCAGAGTTGTGGTGTAACAAAATCAAAGTAATTACTATCTTTTGTTCTCTCTCATCAGCTGTTTGACCCATTCGCCAGCACCCAGAACAGGGCACAGTCTCGCTCCCTCCCCTCTGCACAGAGCTGCCTTCCCCAATGCTCCCCCATCACCAATGACTCCTCCAAACTCCAGCAGCCCTGTACCTTCCTTTAACTTGACATCTGGTGTCTCACCTGCTTTCATTCACTATATTTGTGATCATTTTCATCTAATTACTAGAAGGTTTCCCTGGCATAGGCAATGTCACGTATTTTCTTGTGTTGCTTACAACATAGGCCATAGAGGTAGGCACATACTAGGTGTTCAGCAAAAGTCTAATGGGTGAGTGGATTGATTACTTCATTAACAGTCTAATAGGTGCTGTATTTTCACTCACAAAAACTATTGGCCTAACGGGCCAACAAAAATTCTAATAAGAATTGTTAAATATAATGCAGAAACAGCTAATGGCTGGGAAATGTGAAGACCATATTTCTCTTTTAATGTTTTAAGAGCTAAGTACACATTCTTGGGTCAGATATTCCATTCTGTTGTATACAAGAAAATACAATAGCACTGGCTTGTAATGCTTGCATGAGAGAGACGCACTCTTTTAAGAGCCTTTAAAGTGGAAGGAGGAAAAGAGGTGGGTGGACAAGTGTACGTCCCTTCACCTCCATGTCTGAGGGTGGTTGCTTTCTTTCTGTGTGTAAAATAGCCTTCCACTGTCTTCCAGGATAAAGATCTCTCATATGAGTATAGAAACGATGGTAGCATTGAGATCCTACACGTCTACATAGAGCAGTGAAACAGACAGTGATTTGACTACAGAGCTTTAAGAAAGCCAGGTCATATATTTCAACTCTGTGATCCAGTAACTTAAAAGGGATGTGCCCCATGTACCAGCACAAAAAACGCAATGTCTAAATTCTCATGCCAAGGTGTAAGAGGGTGACACATTCATTAAGCTGCCGGGATCTTCTGAGACAATCCAGTTCAGTGACCTGATTCACAGAAGCAGTTCTGAGAGTCCTCTCATGATTAAGTTTTATATTTTCCACTTAACAAAACTCACTCAGACTGTTGTAGAGCAACTAATTATTTAACTTTAAAATTACCTCTTTATTAACCTCATAAATGAAATCTGTAGCAAATACAAATACTGGTTAAGTATCTCTAATTCAAAAAACTGAAATGCCCCTGAATCCAAAATCTTTTGCATACCAATATGATACCAGAAGTGGGAAAGTCTTCATCGGATCTGATGTGATGCATCTCAGTCAAAACATAGGCACATTGAAACATTGTACAAAATTGTCTCCAAGCTATAAGTTTTGTTTAAAATTGGGTGTCATCACCAAGATATCTCACCAAGTATATGCAAATATTATAAAATCAGAGAAAACCCTAATTCCAAAATATTTCTGGTCCTACAGATTTTGGATGAGATTTTCAACCTGTATTAAATATACTTTTAAAAAATCTTGATCTATATAGTCAAATATATCTAAATTCTAACACAGGGTGTGTCCTAACACTGGGAATTCACTTAATTGATTTAAATATTAACGTGATAATTTATTCTCTCTCTTAAATGAGATACTCTGTATATTTCATGAAATATTTCCACATGGATGCTACTCATGACAAGTGCCCATTCCAGATTAAAAACCTTAAAACAGTCTCAAGGCTTTCAAATTATTCTAAGATTATAGAAGAAAAATAATTAAATCTAGTGCTTTACTAACACATTCAAGGTTGTTCAAGACACAGAAGGAGAAAATGTAACCAGTTTTAGGTAATGATGCAGATAGAGTTTATCGCTTTTATTAGAAATGATCCTTGGCACCCTCAGAATGTGACAGTCGCAGTACTCTGATACCCTGCGGGACAGTGTTTTCCAGTCTGTTGATCGTTAACAGAAGCCTCAGTTTTTCTCCTACCCTCTCCAATTCTCATTCCCTCCTCAACCACACACAGGATCTAACTAAACCAATCACGAAATCAAGGCAGTCGGCCAGGTGATGACTAACACAGTGTCAATGTAACTTAATAATGCGGAAAACAAATGTATAGACCTAGTTTGTAGAACCTGTAAGATTAATATTCTTCCAAACAACCAAACGAGGCACTGATAATGCTGAGGGGCATGTGGGAAGTGGAATCAGGGCAGAAGTGACCTGGAGAAAGCATTTCTGTGAGACTTCACTTGAAGTCACTCTAAAGTTCTAGAAATGCAAAGAACAATTTTAAAATTACTAACTAGTACCGCCCTTTTCTATTCTCAACCTAATGTGTTACAATGTTGACTATAATTCACTCGGCATTTTCATATTTGTTCAAGTTTTAACATTTTTTGAGAAAATCCAAACATTTAAATTGTATATTTCATGAAATATACCTTATAAATGTAGTTGTAAAGAAAGAAAAACTGTAGTTAATCTAACTACTTAGTATTTTACAGTAAAGAAATAAAGGGAGACCTAGGTATACTTAATAGTGTTAAATTTCATCAAAGCTGTTATTATCATTTCTATGCTGTCACCAGGAAAACCTAAACTGAGAATCTACAAGTCATCTCTTCCCATTTTTTAAACTGTAGCCATAGTGCCCCTGGATGTTTGGAGAGGAAAGCTAATAAAGCTTATTATCAGGCTGGATCAATGCAAGACAGAGCCAAGTATATTATAAAAGACAGTAGATGGAATAGATATTTAATAAATGCAGGCAATTTCTGAGGGTCTGTATTCAGTACTCATCATGGTGAATACATGCCTTCTGTCTTCTATAATTTATTTTTAAAAGTACTTCAGAGACGTGAAGAGAAAAGCAGAAGAAGGTAACATTTAACTCATTGGAATTAAAAATCAACAAACTGAGAAATGAACATTTTATTGTTGTCACCATTAGATTTTGTGAATCTGGAATGTAACACTTACTCTGAAGAGCCAGTAATTAAGGAGTGGCTGGGCATTTCAAGATGCACCATCATTTAATAGGAGAAAAGCCTGTACTTTTTTACTAAAAGAGATCTAAGGAGAGCACTGGGAGAGGAAAGGAGCAAGCTCAGGCAGTGTGGTCTTTCCCTTGAGTTCCACAACTTTCAAATGGAGCTGTCGTTTTCATACTCATCAAAAAATGAGTGATTAATTTACCCTACTTGCTTGTAAATTCAACCATCAATTTTACTACATTGACACATGCAACTCACTGCAAATATGTTGTGGCTTCACTAAAAATGAGCCTGCGACCGCAGGAAAGAATTATTTTTTCTAGGCAGAAATTTATCATTGAGTGAAGAAAGGAAGTATCCGTACACAAGGCGCTGCTTCCTTGTGTACACAGCAGCGGTGTCACCGTCTCTGCATTCCAGGAGTAGATTTGTAACGTGATCGTCTGTAGGGAGAAGCCAAACAGCACTGCTCATGGCAGTCTGTCACATCAGAAACTCATGTATACACACGGCAAATCCTTCACCTCGCAGCCCAGCCGGGAAAGGCCTGATTGGCAGCAATTACTCTCTGACCACTGACGCTCTCTACACGGCTTCCCCAGGCCTGCTCCCATGGACAAAGATGTAAAATGTATCCAAAACACTTTCCAAACAGGCTCAAGAAAATAATTTCTGTCTTTCCCCAAACAGCAGAAAGGGACAGTGTGTTTCTGGGCTCAGTTCCATCTTCTTTTTTTTTTATTTTAGGGAAGACTGCTGGAAGGTTCACAGTAGGCTACCTGACCCCTTGACAATAGGAAAGCTTCACTGTTAGCCTGTTTACTGGAAATACTTACTTTTGTCCTGGTACATTGTGAAAGCACAACATGCTTTTGTAGTTCAGGTTTATATGTAGTTTTATCAACTTCTGTGATAAAGCAATGAATAAAAAATAAACAAACTGCACTCATTATGAATTGAGACCAATTTCTCAGTGCCTGAAGTTACAAAATAGCTTACCTATTTGATTTAAAATAGAACAAATTTACAGTATATTACATATAAGGTACAATAGTCTTATGTTCACCATGATGAGTATAAACAATTTGTTATAAAGTTGATCCATATCTATGATCACTAAATTGAATGAAACAGACTAACCCTCTTTCAAATTTTAATTTTTTTCTCTGTCAATTAAACAGAATTAATCAGGGGTTTCAAAGATCCAAAATCTGCACTGAGATTTGAGGGGCTGGGGATATAGCTCAGTGGAATAAGCGCCTGCCTAGCAAGTGCAGGGTCCTGAGTTTGATCCCCAGTACTGCCAAAAAAAAAAAAAAAAAAAAAAAAGAGTGCACTGAGATTTGAGGATGCAGTAAAAGTTAAAAGATGGTGACCATCCTTAGACATAATGCCTTCCATCAAGAATCAAGCATCATTCCAGGTTTATGACACTTGTAAATGTGTGGACATGTGTACATAAAATTCCTTACTAAGTAGAAATGCAATTGTAATATGTGCATAAAGTTTAGCATCATTAAAACTGAGTTTTATTACAAGAGGCAAAGCTAATTACATTAATTTTAATGATGACAAGGAACAAATTTAACCATTTCCAATGGGTATGGATTTGGCAGATGAGTAAAAGAAAGAATGATTTTGGAGACCATGCATAAAATTAGGAGCTTGTTGTCTAAATATGAGAAAGTTTAGGGAAAGACTTACTGGCAAGAAGAGATAAAAATAGACACCTTAACCCTTAGCAGAGAAGATTCATGATGTGCAAAGAATCCTGTCTGTAGATATTAAAAAGGAAAGAACAAATCATTGGAAAGTTTAAAAGGTATATGCATCCTCATGTAGCCACAGAGCAGTTAGAAGTCATTACTACGGGAACATATCAAGTAGCATGCTGGAATATGCTGGGGAATTCTAAATGTTCTAAGACTTTTGAAATTATTTGCATCTGGGAACATATCACTAACCAAGTTCATATTAGCATGCATACAGGGCAATGTGATATGAAAGGATTAATGACAGTGGTCCAGTTTATGGAAAAGATAAGAAAATGTGAGAAATGTATCAAAGGTGACATCAAGATATAAGTGTTGGAGGGCTGAGCCACTAACAGCTTCAGCTTCCTGGAGATTAGAGAAGTAGAAAGTGAATATAGCACAACAAGGGCAAGCAGTTTCGGACTGGTGTGCGCTGTTGAGGAAAGATTAAGGAAGAATGGAAATCAACGTGGTTCAAGAGAGTCATGTATTCAGGAAACTCAATGGCTGTCTAACTGGCAGGGTGGCCAGTGGCCTTACGTCCTGCTTGCTCAGGATAGCTCCAGCTGAAGGCATTTTGCCAACACCAAAAGAGGTCAGATTTGAAATGTGCGTTGTACGGTCACCCTTCCAGGAGACTGAATGTGGCATGTGTCCTTTTTCACTAATTGTCTCTAGACAGAATCTCACATGGAATTGTTAGCAATAATTAGCTAGTTACTGAGAAACTTCTTTTTCTTCCTAATTTCTACTTGCCTTGAAAAAAACAACTTGTGAAATAACCCAAAAGCTGAATGAGGTCAATTACAATTTCCCCATCTGAAAACATTCAAATGATACACTTCAGAGTGCATAATCTGTGCATAAATCTTATCCAACTACCCAAATATTGTTTGGAAACTAGGTCTTAGACATTGGTGGATTCATGAATCCACAAAGAAATAAGTGTATTTTGCTTCCACTTTTTTATATCTGTGCTGATAATATTTTATTGCGACACTTGAAAACAATAGTAGCTGAGACAGAATCCAAAAAATTTCTTTAAGTAGTATTTTAAATTTGTGAAAATATTTTGCTAGTTTGAAACAATTAGATATTTCTCTACATAGGAACACGTACAGATTTCAGTTTTAATCTACTGTGTTATGCCATCGGGATTTTTAAATTGATATTTTAAAATATATAAGAGCTCTTCCATTAATGTAATAATGAGAAATTCTATTAAATTATGCTATAAATTGATAAGCTTTCTCAAAACAACTTCATATATACCATTTAAGCTGAGTATTATAAACCCTCTAGAAATTAAAAGGTATTATTTTCTCTATTTTGGCAAAAAGACTAATATTTGGAGTGCTTAAATGATTCATCTGAATTAAAAACAAGTTGTTTTGTGTTTCCACTGAAAAACTGTCTTTGTAGTCTCATTATGGCTTTTTTTTTGTATGTGCTTCTTGCATATGTACTTGCATTTCATGTTTATGACATTATTATGACAAACAATTGTCATAATTTGGACATAATCATGCTAAAATGGAGTTTTGTGTCTTCCAGGAGGGCAGTTTGTGAACAAGGTTTAATACAGAGTGTAGAACATTTAGATTTTTCTAAAAATACCCATATGACAGGCAGTCATGAGTAAATTACAAATAACTCTTCAAAACAAACCTGAGAACAGCTACAGGCAAATTTTCTGAAACTCTATTTCATGAATTTATTTGAAGGCAATAGTCTGAAAACCTATATTATAATCCAGCAAGTGTGCTGGTATTCCTGCAGCCTTTTCTAGTTAACCTGAATTATTTATCTACTCAGGGATACCTGACATTACTAAGAAATTTTCCTCCCCATAGGGGAAAACTGCTTTCCTTTCTTTGTTTATCTTCCTCTGCCAACCATTTTAACAGAGAAAGGAAAAAACAAGGAAAAAGAAGTTACTACAAGAAAGAGGTGGTAGAGGGAGACACACGTGCACACATGCATGCGCACACACGCATGCACAGAAGTAGGGTGCAGGAAGAGGGAGACAGATCTTTATTGACGATACTCAGGAGCCATAAGCCATAGTGGCACTGACATACACAGCTAGGCAGTGTAAAATTTGTGTCATGTTATTCCTGGGGCCTACATGTGATACATGGCCCCTCTGGTAGCATTCAAACCTGTGAGCCTGAGCATTACACAAAAAAATGTCCTAACCAGGAACAAGTCATGGCCTTGTGCTCATGTTGTCTGGCTAAACCACACTGATTCCTATATTGGGTTGCCTGCTACATCCCAATATAGTGACATAGCATTTGTGTAGCTGAAAAAGAGATGTTCTCTGTCCTGCCTTGTGGATGTGTTCTCTGAGCCATTTGCAAGGACCAGCTTTCATTTACAACCTGAGTCAAGGTGACACTTAGATTTGCGAGCACACAGTGGAGATGCATTCATATCTATAGATTCCTGTCAAATAGTGGCATCAAATAGACTTCATGGCATTAAGGGCTACGGAGATAAAAGCAGAAATTTTTGTTTCACAGCCTGAAGGAAACTTATTAAAAATTTTTCAAAGGTACCTGTTTTTTCTCTCTCTAGTAAAACAATTACTCCCTGTGCTATAAATTTAAGTTTAGTAAATGCTGCTAATGAGGTTGTTTACATTTGTACTGTTATTTTCATCCCAAGACATGCGCGTAATGTGATAGGTATGTTTTGCAACAGGCAGCCTGCTCTAGCAAAAGTCCGTGCACTGCCTCTGCAAGCCCATGCATCACGTCACATTGGGGAAAGCGGAGGGGTGTTTCACGACAGGCATATTTAATTAGCTATAATGGACATTTTCATTAGAGCTAAATCATAATCATCACCACCAGCCACTCACATGGTGACCATTCAGCACGCATTTATGAAATACCTACTGCGTACCTAGGGCAAAACCCGCTGTTAGCAGGGCTCTAGCCTTTCACAGCCTGAAAGGGCTATGCCTTCTGGAAATTACTTCACAATGATGGGGGAATGGCAAGCTGGGGTCCTAACGGAGTAAATGTACCCGCAGAAAGTAATTTTTGCACTTGGCACACAGGAAATTTCAAATAATGGTTGTCAGAAATACTTTTCTAACACTGAATTCATAATTCCATCATGTTTCATACAATCATAGCAACCATCGGGATCCTGTCCTTCCTTTATAGACTGAACAAAAGAAAAAAGCACCCTAGTCTGATAAACTCCAAGGTGATGCTATTTAATCTATAAAATATGTATATATATGTAAATAAATACACACATATGCACATATTATACATACTTTTGCGCACATCTATCTACATTTGGACTACTATGTATATCAGTTTCCAATTTACAGGTAGGTTAAATTTCAAAATTTATATATATGTTATTTTATTAAAGTCTGAAATTCTTCTTTTCCAAGCAACAGTTCCATTTCAGAAGATTATACGCTTAAATCAGATTTCAAAGCAAAAATTGCCCATAGTCAATTGAATATCCTGAAAATGACCTAAAAAGTCTAGAGTGTGCATGTTTTATATTTGCATATTCAGTCCATTCCATTAATATGTGTATATATATGTATAATATTTATAGTATTATGAACTTCCATGCAAAGAGCTATTACTTATAAGTAAATCAATGTATTTAAGGTCTTTATTCTTAAAATATTTCAACAAATATATTAAAGTTCCCACTTGTCAGTCCTTCCTACTTACATCTTCCTCCTCCCTTGTATACTGTTTTCTATGCTTTCTAACATTTTGTTCAATACATTTTGGGGGGTTTTAGCTGATTTTACTAGGTCAGCACAAAACCATCACCAAACACCTGCCTGCCCTCATAAAGAAGAGTCTCTTCTTTGCCAAAGTTATGAATCCATGAAAATTATTGAGACTTGTTGCTCACATAATTCAACATCGTCCATTGATGGTTTCAGGCTCATTAGATAACCTGAACTATGAGTTTTGTACTGTTTTCTCGGCCTTTCTTTCCCTCAGTGTGGCTATTTACAAATAATCTTTCAATGTTTCTGGCCTAGGCAGTAAATAAGCCATAGCCTCCCACCAATTCCCTGGTTCCTCAGCAGTTATATTACTAGGACATAGTACACATTTCCCTTATATAAGGAATGTTCTTTTTCCAGAATTTGGTATCAGGAGAGACCACCTCCTTTCTTCCCCTTTGCTCCAGGAAGCACACAGGGGTGAGGAAATGGAGGGATGGTGGCTACCTCAGTAGCTCACAGAATTTTCTAGATTTCCATTGCCCTATGGATAAAATTCCAACTCCTGACCATGTCCTACAAAGACCAATGGACTCTGGCCTGCACCCTGTCTTTGACCAGAGCTTACAATACACTGTCCTCAGTCCTGCCACTGTGCTGTTCCTTCTGTTCCAGGATCACGCCCAAACTGTGATCCCTACAAGTTTTTGCACTAATCTCTCTGCTTCTCTCCCTCAGTGTACTCTCCTCAGCTTAAGGCATCCAGCTTAAGGTTGGCGCCCAACCCCCTCGAGCATGTCTTATTACCCTGCTTCCTTTCTCCCTACCATCTCTGCGCCTCCTTTACATTGTTTAGCCACCTAGAAGCCACATCCCCTAATGAAAATGCTAATCCTCCAAGAGCAAATGCATGGGTTTCATTCATCTCTGTAGCTCAGAACCTGGAATAGCAGTTGCAGAAGAGGCAACTCTTGAATATTCACAGAATAAAGAAACTAGTGAACACCTAAACTGGGTGTTCAACATGATTAACATTTTGATTTGCATCATTTCTTAGACCTTCTCACTGATAATGTCTAGCTCAAATATGGTTTTAATAAAGGCCTCAGATAAGCATGTCTCACAACCTTATCTCTCCGTTCAATGCTCTTCACTTATCCATGATCTTCACACATAAAAAATTTTTAATGTAGATTATGATCAAGCACATAACTTACCAAACACTGTGGCTATTTATTCATAATCTTGCAGAGTTCCCTGAATATATAAAGTCAATAGTCTAACACTCCATTTATTCCTTCACACATTTCTAAACACTTGAATCTACTCCCCCCCTAGTCTGAGCCCTTCCCTCATCCACAAACTTTCATGGTCCAAATCTACGGCAAATCAAAAGCACATTTGTGTTTAGGTAAACAAAATTCAAACAGACTGTTGCAATACATGCATTGTTGTAATAAGGGATGTGGACTTTTGTAATAGGAAGAAAGTTCTGTAAGATCTGGAAAGAAAAATTCAACATCATGTAGAAGAGGATTTTCTTCTACAGGACAGAGTAACCCCAGCTGGAAGGAAGCACGTGAGAAGGAGCAGAATGAGCACATAGCGTGATAGGACAGTTGAGCAGGAAGTAATCTTTCCTGGTGGGCAATTTCCAGGAAGCAATGTGGTGATTTCAATCTGCCTTGCTTATTTTTTATTTTCTTCTATTTTATTTATTTTTTTCAAACAAATTAATTTTTATCATTTTAGGTATACATAAAAATCACATTCATGTCATAAGGAATTTGACATACATGATATAACTGGATTCTTCTTTTTCCCCTTGCCCTCTCCTCCCTTCGACCCTCTTCCCCTCCTTATTTACCAGAGATCTGTTTCTACTTTTTCCTTCTTTTCTCATTTTTTTCTTCTCCCCTTCTGGTCCTCCTCCCCCCTGCCTTGTTCCCCTTCCATTGGAACATTTTCTTCTTATTTCACAATATCTATTATAAATTTTGGTCCTTATTTACACTTTTGGCTTCTCACACCACAGAAATAATATGGTGTGTACATGTGTGTGTCCAATTTATTCCACTTAAAATATGGTCTCTGGGTGCATCCATTTACTCAGATATGTCTCAACCTTATCCTTCTTTATGGCAGAATGGTACTCCATTGTTCAATAAACCACAACTTCTTCATCCACTCATCACTTGATGGACATCTGAGCTGTTTACAGGATTTGACTATTACAAACTGTGCCACCATAAACATGGATATGCACATATCACTGCGGTATAATGTTTTTGATTCTTTCAGGAAGATATCAAAAAAGCGAAAAGCTGAGTCCAGTGGAACCTCTAGTCCTAGTTTTTTTGAGGAATCCCCACACTGCTTTCCACAGTGGTTGTACCAGTCTACATTTACACCAACAGTGGAAAAGGGTTCCTTTTCCCCAATAGTCCTGCCAGTAACTGTTATTGGCTGATTTCTTGAGAATAGCCGTTCCTTCTGGGGTGAGATGGGATGTCAGTGCAATTTTGATTTGCATTTTTTGAATGAACAATGATGTTGAACATTTTTTCATATGTGTATTTGATGTTTATATTTCTTCATCTGAAAACTCTCTATTAATTTCAGATGCCCAGTTTTGGACCGGGTCTTTAGATTTCAGGGAGTTCTGAGTTTTTTAGTTCTTTATATGTTCTTCTAGATAATAAACCTTTTTTTCTGATGAATGTCTGGCAAATTGTTTCCCTATACTGTGGGATGTCTCTTCCCTCTTTTAGTGGTTTGCTTTTCTGTGAAAAAGCTTTTTAATGAGAGCCCAGTTGTTGATTCTATTTTATTTTAAAGAGAAAAAGAAAAAATAAAAATAGATTTAAAAGAGCTCCAAAACAGGCTAATAGGAGAGTAACCATAATTAATACACTGCAAATTATCTTCATAGTAGTTACTCAGAGTACAAGATATAGACATGAAATAATGGCCAAACTATATTAGCACAAACCTTTCTTTCCAATGAACTAAGAGGAGCTGGTTGTCTGTCTTAAATATATATGCATATATTTTTTTCATTTTTCCTTTCTTCCCTTTCCCCCATGAGTTTCTTTTTTCTTTTTAAAAGTTTCTTCCCAGTATCTATGGTACATTTTGGATGCTTTTACTCATTCAATATCTCACAATAGTGAAATAATATGATGTGTACACATGTGGGTCTGATTTATTTCACTTATGAGTGTTTTCAAGTTGTGCAACAACTCACCTCCCCAAGTTCCTTATCATACTTTATTTCTTTTCATGGGACTTTTCACAATCTGACATACTGTATAGGTTTATATATGTTTTGTCTGTCTCTCATCACTAAAATATAAGCTCTAGAACATCATAAATTAGGTATATTTTACCACTGCTGGGACTTTGTCTGTAGTACTTGCAACTAAAACAAGAAAACAAATGACTGAGTGAATAAAATATTGAATAGAAGTAATTATATTGTCTTGGACTGAGAAACATTGCATAATGGTTTATTAATAATGTCTAGTGTGTTCTCTGAGGTGTTTAAGGAAAAGAAGGACCAAAATGAGGGATACTAAGAAAAAGAGACCCGTAAAAGCTGACACTCAATTCCTACCACAGTAGGCAATAATGACATGCATAATTTATTACAAATTGTTTGAATCTACTATTGGTAGCTTCTGGTGCTCAATCAGATAATCAGGCTATAGCATTACAATGGAATCAAACCAACCTCTAGATAAATATAATGCACCTATAGGCTAAAGATTAAACTGTTAAAGAAATCTTTGAAGATTAAGCTGTCAAAGAAATCTCTAAATATAATGAAAAACAAAGACAAGAAATAAAAATCAATTCTGCTATTAGAATGAATACACGGTTTGAAGTCCAAATCTAAACAGATTGAATTAATCAAATGTCACTGTAACATTCCTAATAATGACTGTGTTGTGCATTCATTAGTACACTCTCCCTGCCAAGAAAAAAGTTACAAAGTATGAATTAAATAAACAGGAAATTATCTTCCTCCTCTTCTCCTGCATAGAAAGACCATGGATCTTACCATTTTGATGGTACCTGAATATTTGGAAAGTATGTAAGCCTTTACATAAGATTAATAATTTCTCCTGCCTTCCCAGAGTCCACAAATCACTCTATGTTGCTTCACACCCTAGAGTTCTCTAATATCTTTGAAAAAGAGAGGCTTTTAATGATAAGACCAAATTAAAAATGGCTTAATATGTCAGAAAAGATCATGGCATTCGAACACAAAGTCCTCTGTATTAATAAATGCACATGCAGTCTTCCCAAGATTAATGGAAAATTCCTTGGCAGAATTCATTTGAGCAGTGAATTTGCCTGGTTATACTTATAGATCATCTTAAGATCACCTGCTTAAGCACAGACAATGAAATCATAAATATGTATTTGAAACTAAATTTAAATTTTAGTGAAGGCATATTCATCCATTAAAGAAGAAGAAGCAAACACATTACAATGACTCTCAGGTAAATGAAAAAGACAATCTAGAGTGAGGAAAATTGTCTTGTACATGTAAATGTGAGGCTATTTTTTTATGCAGAGTGAAACTATACATCAGTTGATTCTTTTGAGCACTCTTATCTGAGGGTTTATTGGATGTGGGTTCAAGTTCTATGCACTGAGTTTTTTAAAATTAAAGAATCTGCCACTTCCTTGATCAAAGGCAGGATTTTGTTGTCGGATACCCTACACAGGAAGGCTGTGCTGAAGTGTTTCGTTTTTTTTCTTTTGATGCAAAGAATTTATATTCTGCTTATAGGCACTTTTGAAATGAAACCAAACAATTTAGGCAATTCCTTGATACAGAACTAACTGTAGCCCTTTCTTTTCCTTCCTCCTCCTCTCTCCCGCATTCTCTCTCTCTCTCTCTCTCTCTCTCTCTCTCTCTCTCTCTCTCTCTCCTAAAATGTAACTGAACTTCTGTGATCTAGGACCTAGAACTCACCAAATCAAAGCATATAAGGAGTTACAAAAATTATTTCCTGGACATATGGGATGCTATTAAGTACACAATGGTCAATCTATATGTAACACAATTGTTATCTCTGTAAATAAATTTTCTGTTAAAAGCAGGTAAATACAGATACCACAATGAGTGCACATTTAAATTAAAATAAAAGCAAATTCTCCATGTCTGTCATGTTTCTTGATATAGAATGGGCTCAGAGCTCATAAGCCTCCAAATTTAAGTTAAGAAAAGCTGCTACCTAATGCGCTTCAAAAAATAGCTTAGGTAAAGCACAATACTACCAAACAAATCATCTTTCATGTATAGGAGCAATAGACATCTGACAGTCTAGTCCACTGTTGTTAGAAAGACAAATCGGTATAACTACAACTGAGGGCAATTTGTCAGTATCAGCCAGAAATAAAAACACACTTCCCCTTTGGGGCAGGAACTGCATTTCTAGGACATACTGCGCACCGATACTCACTCGTGAAGAAGTTTGTGTAAGTTTGTTACTCCGGTACTTTTGTCATCACAAAAGTCTGGGGAAACCTAAACATTCATCAGTATTACGTTCCATTCATGCAATAAGAAAACTAGATGAAGTGTCTTTTGTTCCGACATAGCATGATTTATTATTAAGCTTTTAAGAAGATGCATAACAATCCCTATCATGTGCTATTTTTGTCTTAACGTTATTGTGACACTTTAGCTATACACAGTGATCACATTCATCACAGGGAATCTGTCTGCACGTGATATATTTTTATACTTCTTTTTCACCCAAAACCCTTCTCTCCCTTAAGCCTCTCCTCTCCTCATTTACAAGAACTTTGTTTCCGTGTTTCCCTTCCGTTCTCCCTTGCTGTCTTCTCCTACTTCACTTTCCCTTTCCACTTGCCTTTTGCACTTTCCCACTTGAACATTTTATTCCAATTTCGATTTTAGTTCAGTGCATGGTGAGAGATATGGGTCTGGGTTTACTCTCTGGCTTATAGAAAGCCAGTTTCCCAATACCATTTACTAAACTGGCTATCCTTCTCCTATTGAAGATGTTTGGCCCCTTTGTCAAAGATAAGGCGGCTGGGTGTGCTTGGAGTTCTTTCTGCATCTTCTGATATGTTCCAGTGGCCCTCCGGCCTGTTTTTTGCCTGTATCATGCTGTTTTTATCATGGTAGCTTGGTAGTATAATATCAAGTCGGGGATTGTGATGCCTCCCTCCTGCTTTGCTTTTGTTGCCCAGATAATTGTGTTATTTTAAAAAAATATGAAAATCTCATTTGTTTGCTCATAAGACTGACATACAGGATAATGGCAAAGGACATATTTTCCTGTACTTCTCTTGTATGTCCTGAATTTCAAACCTTCACTACCATATTAGGCATTCCAAAGCCAGTACAATTAAAATTATGAAAAGGTAGACTAAGTAAAAAATTAATGAAATAAAATAAAGAATTCTTTTAATTGATCTGAGTATGTGCAGGAATTAAGCAGAAAATCAATGTAGTAGTATTTGTAAAAGACAGATCAGTCAACAAAAGTGGTTGAAAAATGTAAGCAAGAATCCTTATTCCACTAACCTCACAAACCTATTGCACATGGCTTGGAAAAACTTAGTGTTAAAAGTAAATGAATAAAAGTACAATTATATGATAGGTATTAGATGTGCTCACGATTTGAGGAGCAGTGCATAGGGATGTGCACAAATAAAGATGTCCATTGATGTATTTTTTAAGTGTGACAAATCAAAATCCAAGCCTCATTGCATACCAGTAAGGGATGAATAAAATGAAACAAAGTAAAAAAAAAAAAAAAGAGAGAGAGAGAATTCTCTGGAGACCTTAATGTGGAAACAACTCACTCATAACCAGTAACTGAGAACAATATCCACAGCATTGTCCAGAAAAAACTCAAATCTATTATTCTTAGCCATTCACACATTATTGCTCATTGCATGAGAAATAACTAAATCAAAATTTCAAGGCAAAGGGCTGGGTAGGTAAGTCAGGCATTGTCCGTCAGCTCTATCTGCGTAGAGCAAACTACTCTGAACCAGTGAGAGTCAGTGGTCCCATGGGGTCCCTGACTTCCTGGTGCTCCACATCACAGCACTAATCACCCTCTGTCCTGAGAAGCCAGGCATCTGTATTCCACTTGGCATGCTTAGCCAAACTGGGTTCAAACCCTCCAGTGTTTCAGCAATTCCACTCCTTCTATATACTCCAAAGAAGTTTTCTCCTAACCCATAAGGGACTTTCTCACATAACTGTGGTGTTGTGCATGGGATGGCGAATTGGCAGGAGCCACGTCTTTCTAAGGAATGGATACATGACACAACCCAGGGTCCAAAAGACATCTGCTAGAAGCAACCAATTAAATGCACACAGCAGAGCATGACTAGTGCTTAGTGAAAAACAAGAAACAAAGGCCACATATAAACCAGGATATATTTACATAAATTTGGAATGCATGCAAACAGCTATAAACGTTTTCCAGATACAAACAAAAGATGTACATTGGACCTTTTGAATGGTTATCAGCTTGGGGTGGAGAGAGAAATGAGAGTGGAGAATGGTAGCAAAATGGTGTAAGTACCCACACTTGTAAATGGAGATGTCGTGTGGACTAATGACATTAATATGCCACAAATGCAGGTATGCAATGAACTCAACTTTCTGATCATAGAAAACAGCAAAGAGGGAAAGAGATGAGAAGACAGGAAGAGATGTGAGGGAACAGAAAAGAAGTAAAGAGGGAAGAAAGGAGGTGTGCTGCAAATGATGCCTGCAATATAGTATCACATAAAATTTTGCAAATATACATGTGTAACTGCGTGTGTGTGCACTCGTGTGTACAGCATACACAGACAGATGTCTGAAACAATGTTCACCAAAAGTGTTCCTCGGTATCACCCTTGGGGGTGAAATTTTAGATGTTTTATTACTTTTTCTTTAATACTTCCTTCGTAGACTGGGTTATTCTGGATATGTTATATCTGTGATCTGAGCAGGGAGGGTGGCGTAACTTTGGGCTGTGAGACAGATTCATTCTCCAGGCACAGCAGAGCTCTCGTCTGCTCTCCTGATGGTCCTTTCAGGTAAGCATCGTCTCTAATCACTTTCCCTCACTTTCCAATACGTCAATGATAAGGCAATTGTGACAGAAGCAATAATGACTCAGTTACAGAATATGAAATACATTACTAAGATGGATGGGAAATCTATAAAATGCTTCCTCTATAATTAAAAACAATATCTAACCATCAGAAACAAGCTTCCCGGCTAGAAATCAAGCAACAAAAAGATGCTGAAACCCCAAGGGATTCTTGCCTGAATTTCTCCAAAGCTGTTATGCTCCTGCCTGCTTTGATTAAGCTACTCCTGTTTCTCCTGGTGCAGCAGGATCACTTTGGTAAATCTACTATTGGGGGCCAGTTTACCTTAACAAAGTGAAACGATGCTTTAGGCAACCTCTGGGGTATTAGTAGCATAAATAATGCAACTGGTAGCACCCAATTTCTCTTCAGAGTCCATGTGTTTTCCTGAACTGCCTACTGCTCTGAATTTTTTGTCACCATGTTTGTAAATATGTCACTAATGATATTATAAAATAGTGGCTAAGCATGCTTGAAATATTTAAATGTAGTTTAAATCCAAAGTATGTAAACTTGGAGTTTCTTCATAAGCTTATTTACATGGCTGAAGAGAATGACCTTGCTCAAAAGTAAATGTCAGGAGTTCTACTACCTGCTGACTTCAAAGTGAACAGATACCACCTAGCAGCTAATGAAGTATTTACATACTCTGTCTCATTGACTCCCCCTAATCAAGAACTAATACCTGCTTTAAGCTATATATAATTAGCTTAGCTTTGTTGATGAGTAAATTTAAGGTCATGGAAGTTAGATAATTTGACCAAGATCAGCAAGCTAATAAGTGACAAAACTTAAGTTCAAATTCAAAGATTGTACAGAATTTAGGGTTTCAAGGTGAAAAACCAGACTTTTCTTTCTGTTTGCACGTGTGTCCTACAGTTCACAGGCATATAAGTAATTATTTCACAGATCACAGTACTGATAAATTATCAGCTAGCTATTGGCAGCAAATATTTTCCCATGAAGATGTAGCTTTTTATGAGGTCATATCTTAAAGAAGATATTATCACAATAAATTAGTGGAACTTTCAGAGTCCAGGTAATTTGGCTCAGCCCTTAAACCTATTAGTCATTCAGAAGAAAAAGTATGAAGAAAGAATAATCTCTGAGATGGACATAGTATATTTATTGTCATCAAGTGTTCCCTTATGAAATTGCTTTATGTGTCTTGAATTAGCCTGGCGTCCAGTTTTGGTGGGTAACAAAAAAGACACACACTTTGATTGAGATGACAAACACAGACACAGTCCACAAAGGGCAAAACATACAACTATTGTTCGGAAATCATAAGCCCCTTGTCATATGGATACGCCCTACACACACACACACACACACACGCACAAGCACACGCACACGCACACGCGCACACGCACATGCACACATGACTTATTATTTTATTTATAACCAAGGGAAAATGGTTTTTCAGGCTGATCTATCACGTGCACTTCAGACAGAGTCGAGAAATTTGGCCTATTTTGCTGAGGAAAAAGATATGAACACTGCTGCTACTTTAAGGACTGAATGCAAGTATGCCTTTCTAAGCGTAATTCTCAAAGGATTAGAAAATAGAACATTTCTGTTTCTTTCAGGCACCCGTCCTTAAGCCCAGCCTGCCCTGCTGAGATGAGTGGTACACCTGTGAGATTACTGCATATTCAGACCAAACAGGAAGACTTATTTTCTGAGACATTTATCTAATAGTTCAAAATGGAATATTTCAAAATTTTCAAATATTTTTTCCCAAAATTATTTAAATTTGATATCTTTTCCCTTTTTGTTCTTGAAAGACCCTCTCACTTAATATTATAAGAAATAAGGGTACTAGAGGCAAAAAATTTAAAAGTCAGAGCCCTATGATTTCACAGGTATGGCCAAGCCAGCATGCAGCTCGTGGAAACTGAGATACTAATGCAAATATCTTCATCTGTGAGCTGATTTCTGTTTTAGAATAATGCACTCATACACCAGTAACCGACATGAAAAACTGGGGTTCAAATTTTGTTACGTATTAATGTGGGGGAAAGAAAACACAGCAATGGTCAACAGATTATATTCTTTATTGAGCATGGGTAGAGCAAAACCCTGTGAAAACATTGTTGATGATTGGATGGATTTGTTCTCTGTCTTAGGTCAAATAATTTCCTCTGCAGCTTAAGTACACGTGGGAAAGTTCGGATAAGAGTCAGGGAGTGAAGCAGGACATTACTTCTGTCTATCGAATTTATTTCATAAAGAGGCTCAGAGTACACGCAAAACAATAACCCGCTCTTTTGAAGCAGTGAATCCTCTTTAAAAGAAAAAAAAAAACTTGCACTTGAGTGTTGCTTCAAATATTTTTGAAGTTTTAAATTTTTAACTTTGCTTTGGATAAAAAAAATAGCAAAGTAAGAAAATAGAGAATTAGTTTCATTCTATAGTTTGTTTTCAGTCCGACGCTGGTACCACTCTCATTCTCTCTGTCATTTTACTGAAATCAGCAGCACGTGTATCTGGAAGATGGAGAAAAGAAAACGCAGTCAGTAGAGTCCACTGTGAGAACTGTAGAGCTACAAGCTTAGAGAGGTACGCTGTTCCTCAGCTAAGGTAAAGACTATATGCATTAAATCAAGATACGAGGACTAGTTACTCGATTCTTTGTTATACTTTACCTGCAACTTCATTTAATCCCAGTATGACTTTATAATTTACACGCATCTTAGTCACTTTGCTTGTGGCTCAGACACCATACTCTACGCTCATAACTTAAAAGACCCAAGGGTTTATTTTGGTTCACAGTCACAGTACATGATCTGCTGACTGCAAAGCATAAAGAGTATGATGGAAGGGCACAGCGGAGGTGCTAAAGTCACGGCACCACGAAGAGGAGAGAGTACAGCGAGCAGCCAGGGAAAGCGATCCGCCCTTCCACGTCACAGCGCAGTAACCTACCTCCCAGCAGCATCCTCAGCCCTGGAACTCACCAGTGCATGAATCTCTGATGAGTACAGTGTCCTCCGAATCCACAGCAAGAGCCCTTCCTCTGAGCTTCTGAGGCTTTGAAGGGCTGGTCTTGGTCTAAATCATACCAATGTGTGTTGATTCCTTTCTATTAGTGAGGAACCTGAAGTTCTGTTAAATAATCTGCAGAAGTGCCAACACCTTGTATACCACTGACACGACGCCTTTGCTCCACATCCAGCCTCTACGCAGCCCTCCAAGTCCCCAGCAGAGGAGCTGTCCTTGAATCCTTCCTCTCCTCGATTTGTCAGAAAGTGCTGCACATTGCTTTTTAAGTCTGACTACTACTTTCCATTCACTCTGTCACCGTGAATAGCTGCAGCAACCTCTAGTCTGTTACCAACGTGAGCTTTCTGAGCTGTGAATCAGATGGTATCATCTCTCTGTTTAAAAGTCCTTCAAACAATTCATACATCTAGTGGACTGAGCAACTTCGTTGAAGATAACAGTATGTACTGTAGCAACTACGGTTAATTCCTATTATTTTGTTTTGAGGTCATGTATCGTTTTTGTTGTTTTTGTGTTGCTTTGATTTTGTCTTCATTGTTGTTTTGTTAGGGTTTTTTCACCTCTAAAATTGAAAAAAAAATATCCTCCAGTGGGTTACATTAGCGGTAGAAGGAGATGCGTGCCTTGAAATGATTGGCAGTATCAGTGCTATCCATTTTCTACTTGTAACTTCAACTGTATCTCTGAAATCCCTTAGCATTATTCCCTGTACGCTTGGCATAGTGAGACCCTTCTCAATTTTTCTAATGTTCTTTTGTCAGCTGGGCCCTTTCCCATACGACTCACCATACCTCAAATCCTTTGCAATTAGCTCCTTTTCTTTATCCACACATCCTTCTGGTACTCAGTAAAATACCACATGCTTAAAAACCCTCCTGAGTTTTCATAAAGCAGAGACCTGCAATCACAGTTCCTTTATAACAGCCTCAGCAACAACTAAGAACTTAGTGATAACAGAAATTCTGGGCTCCTTCCCCAAACCTTCCAAGCCAGAACTGAGGATAGTGTCCAAGAGGGTTTTGAGGCTGGGAGGTGTTGATAAGCCTTCCTGTTGTAGGTCCTCAGATGCCTTACTCAGAGAACTAGAAAACATACTGTTCACCACGAGGGAGTTTGATTTCCTTGAGGCAGCACAGTACCGGTACTGGAGAATTAGCTGGCTTTGTTTTTATCATTTAAAGCAGCTGCCTCCTTAGGCTGGCTTGTGCAGCCTGATTCGCCTCTCTCTTAATAGTAGACCCCTCTATTTCTTCTTTTATTGTTGGTTTACAACATTTACAAGACTAGGGATAAGACATGTCCAGTTTAAATCGAGTTCCAGAACATTAACTTCAACACAAGAGTCAATTAAAAATATAGAAAACATAAATACTGGATGTTTACCTAAGATCCAAGACAAATGATTTCTCCTGAATATAATAATAGCAACAGGTTTTTTCAATGAAAGAAGCATTTTATTAAAAATAATCTAAATTTGCTACTAAGCCATCTCTGAAGACTTCTAAACCCAAACTCTTCTGTGTTTGATCACAGGGACTCAAAATATTAAAAATAACCAGTTCTCTGTCACTATGGATAAAATATATTCACCTGTTCTAAACTGAGAAATATAACTTCTTCCTAGCTCTCCCTATTCCTCTTGTTTTTTGTTATTTTTTTTTTTATTTTAAAGATAAAAGAATGGAGACATATAAACCAGAATAGCACAAAAACAATACAGGAAATAGAAAATTATAGAGAAGATAGTAGGGAATTAACACTGGCTGATGTATTACATAATGTTGTCTTCCCATTTGTTAATACAAAAACAATAAAGGAAATATGAAATTGTAGAGAAGATAGTAGGGAATTAACATTGGATGCTGTATTGCATGTTATCTTCACATTTGTTACTCAGTTGTACAGATGATGATTCTTTCTTTTTTTTTTTTTTTTTTGCGGTACTGGGGATCGAACTCAGGACCCTGCGCTTGCTAGGCAAGCGCTTATTCCACTGAGCTATATCCCCAGCCCCGATTCTTTCAATTAATCAATTTTCTCCACCCTCATCTCCCTTGTTCTACCACCCAATCAGTCGTCCTCCTTCTGATAATAACTGTACATTTTGGTTTATTTACTCCCTTGGGTTCTTACATTGGGAAGAGACATGGCTGCTTCAAATTATGCTGTAACAAACATGGGTGTACACAGATTGCTATGGCAGGAGGTGGAAAAGCACCCATCCTCAAAGACAGTAGATAGGCAGGGAACCAGGTTCTCTATGGTCAAGCCCCCACTGACAAGCCCTCAAGGCCATCAGGGGTCTGGTCCAGTAGACGGGGTTACCCAGTGAACCTCCAGGCTCCGCCTCGATAGAGTGTGTCCTGAGGCCCAGTCAAGTCCTCAGGATCGCCCAGGCCGACTGCCTGGCTCCGCCCCATCTAGGCGCTCCTCTGGGTCCAGCCTAGTCCTTGGGACCGCCAGGCTCCACCCCAGCAAAGCACTCCCAGGGACCTGGTAGAGTCCACAGAGTCGCCCCTGCAGACTGCCGGGCTCCACTCTGACAAGCCGCGCCCAGCGGCCCGGTCCTCTTTTAATCAGGGTGTTCCACAGCTGTGTAGGTTTACATTTCAACCCCATAAATAAAATTTTAATAACGCTTTCTTGCTTGGAAGATATTCCCAACAAATGACCTCATTGTCTATTTTAACTTTATAAAAATTCATATTATATTCAGGTTACATGAATAAAACTATGTAACCCGCCTATTTAACCAAAGTACAATAAGATATGAGATACAGTTTTGTGTATGAAGGTATGCAATAAAGAAGAAAAAGCAAATTACTATATAAATTCAACATAATTAAAGGGAGATTTAGCTCCTTTAAATCTAAAAAGGAAATCTATTCCGACAGTGACAGAAGAATAGGATGCTAAGAAGAATAGAATTCCGGGAAAATTATAAAATGTAAATTTGCTGTTAAAGAGAAAGGTAAAAAAAAATAATAATAACTTTTCAGAGAGCAACTGGTAGCCATGGAAACAAGAGTAAACTTGCAGCCTATTGGGAGTAAAATACCAAGCACTGAACAAGGCTGACCATACAGCAGAGAGGCAGGAGAACTGGCCTTTTCTGGGTACTTTTTAATTTCTGTTCTGAGCTGCAAAGGGACTGGCAGGGAATTACTACCAATCAAGAGTCTCTCTGGACCTGGTCAGGAGCAACAGAGAACAGCCTTCAGTGAACAGGCTGGCTGCTGTTCTTAACACCTCAGCTGATTGGCTGAGCTACTTGATAGCTGGACAGAGGAGGCAGGAATGGGGCCTCTCAGTACAATGATCTTTCACCATCCACTGGTAATTTCTTTGAAGAACACTAGTGGACACCTTAAATTGCAACAAGAACTGAACCTTACATGGGATATGAGTTTTTCCTGTGCATACATATATGCCTATCATAAAATTGAATTTATAAATTAGCTATAGTGAGAGATTAATTAGTAAAATAGAATAAAGAAGTCATAACAAGAGACTGTAATAAAAGGATAGAATAGGGATCTTTCACTTTCTCTCAAAATATTACCCTTTCAGGTTTTCACTTAAAGGAAGCCCTTTAAGGCTTCTCTTTGTCCTCGTCCAGTGGCTACCATCTCCACCACTGCACCTAGGGATGGTGTGAACCAAAATAAGAGGGAACATAAGCTCTGCAATACTGTGACAGTTGGTCTAATGAATGAAAAGTTTACTAACTGGTGGGTAAGGTCAAGTTCTGCAGCGTGGATACACTGGACAGCGAAATGACTCACACCCCACAGGGACCGTAGCAGATGGCGCAAGACTTTGTCTCCCTATTCTGAACAGTTTACAGTTTAAAACTTAGGAGTTTCCTACTTCTGCAAATTTCCACACAATCTTTCAACAACGTGCTTGCCATCAGGTAGCTGAACCTGTGGAAATCAAAACTATGGCTAAGGAAAGGCTCCTGTTCTTAGGAACCCACACGGACTGCTGCACCAGGAGGCCAAATCCCTCACCCTCTAAGAGTTAAAGGCTGTCTCTTACCAAAGCAGCTGTGACTTTCACCCAGTTCTTTAGCAGTAACAGCAAAGACTGATGTAAACCCAGAACATTATACCAAGGGCGGTCGCAGCACAAAGTGAAAATGTGAACACTTTGTTCAAAAAACCATTAAAAAATTCAATTCAAGATGGCAACAGCACAGCGTGAGACCTGTCCTTCCATGTGTGAGTCCTCTGTTATGGTGTACGTCTAAAATGTCCCCTGAAAGTCTAATGCATTCAAAGGTGAGGCTTTGGGATAAACCACTGCATCCATGAGTGGGTTAATTTATTGCTGAGCTCACAGCTGGATGTGGTAGCAGGGGTGGGCCTCCTTGGAAGAGGTGTCTCTGGGGCATGACTTTAGAAAGTGCTGCTTGACCTGCCTGCCCCTCTCTGTCCCTGTCTATGGTTCTTCCCTTCTCTCTGTGTGTCCCACCTGCTCTAGGTTGAACCGATTTCCTCTCCTATGCCCTCCACACCTTTGCTGCCTTGGGTCTAGGCACCTGTGGGCAGAACACCCTGACCATAAGACAAACAAAATCTACCTCCTTTACGTTGCAGATGTCTGGTTTTTGGCCCCATGATGAGAAGGTGACTGCACCAGTCTCACCTCCGGACAGCAAGGCCCAATAAGGGGCTCCAGCTTTGAAACACAGGATGGTCACAAAACAGCGCTTTCGGCCATTTTTTTAAGATAAAGATACACAGTAGATTAAGCATTGTTATTTTCTAATTGCATTCTTGTGAAATTTAATTTTATTTTTTCCTGGAAAAATTTTTTTACATTTTCTTTATTATTATCAACTTGTATTGCATTACAATGTTTTAAAAGGACAAAAATAAAAAGAAACAGCACATGGTTCTCTATGTGGACACTAAGTAATTGCCTTTATTGCTGTTCTAATTATGTTATACATGATATGCTATCATCATAAATTTGTGTCCAGAATTTTTAAAGTCCTCTTTTCCTAGCAGTTTGAGCTTATTTAAGTTATTAGGTACTATTTTAAAGTTGCATTAATACATTTCACAAAATAGACTATGGGAAAGAATGTTTTCTTTTGGTAAGGCAAGAAACCAGTGGATTCAAGGACATTATAGTTCACCATCAGATACGAGTGAGTTGGAGGAGAAAAAGGACAGCAAATTAATATCTTGCAGGTAGAGTTTACATTCAGAAATATATGAAAGTACAGAATAGCAAGAAAATACTACATTCCTATCTCTCTGTATGCTTAATCTAGCAGAGCATTATGGTGTAGAATAGCCTAACAATGAATTAGTTTGAGTGAGTGAATGATTTCTCAGACAAAAAAAGGATGAGCAAGACTTGGAGGGGTGTGTTGTTGAGTGAATGATTTCTCAGACAAAAAAAGGATGAGCAAGACTTGGAGGGGTGTGTTGTTGCGTGCTATCCTTGAATGAAGTCCAAAGTGCCTTAGTTTATTATAGAATGCCTCGGCCCAGGCGTACATGACTATATTATAAGTCCTTGTGCTGGTATTGAACAACCCCTCCATCCATCCTGATCGCTCTTGCCCAGTGTGCTGTACAGATTTTTATCACTGAGAAAAGTAACTATTGTGTGTAAGAGGTTGGAAAGCCAGGCAGTGATTGTAGAGATATACAGGAACCCAAGTGGGCTCATCTAGTCACTGCTTATGCCTGATGAAGTAAGGTGTACTCTTTGTATACTGTGATAAAGGAGGAAAAAGGAAAATTTCATGATCCTACCTTGGCAGGAGACAGGTAGCCATCTGTCAGGAAGAACTGCCTGCACAGTTCCAGTGAGCAGAAGGAAACTTGGGATGCTCCAAAAGGGATGCTGATTCCCTAACCCTGATGAAGAAGTGAGCGCCATCCCCTCCCTGAACATGTAGCAGAGCTCATTTTGAAATATTTCTAGGGTGCGCTGCTGCCAGACTAATGGAGCTGGAACCTAGAAGAAAAAAGGCTTCCTGTGACCTTTATCCTTTGCCAGTTCACTCGCATGCAGCATGTGCAAAAGCAAAACTAACACTGATGGGACTGTGTCCTTACTGCTTTGTTTTATCATAACAAATGAAAAATCTATTTCTGTAAAAGATCATAAAGCGTTTGTTTCCCAGACTTCCTGATGAGGAATTTAAATGCTCACACCATTCTATACTTGATGCGAGCTTTCTACCAGCCTCCCCGCCATGGTCGGTAACAATATTTGCTAATTGTCCCTGTATTGCTAAGTAGAAGAATATGGCTCAAAAACAGCAAAGAATGCAGTTAATCTAGGACATAGACTTGGCCACAGAAGAATATCTGAAATATAAAGCAGCAAATCAAAGTGAACCTAAAACTCTGGCATACACTATTCATTATAAGTGTCATTAAGCATGCCAGTGTAACCTTCCAGCAGGGCAGCAAACGGACAGCCCACCTCCTGTGCAAGCTGCTTCTGCATCATTTATTTATGGCTTTTTGCACATTTTCACTACTTGGGCCCTTTAAGAGCCTCTTCCTTGGACTGCAAATATGCAAGTGTACAACCTAGTTTTAAGCAGTGCCCTTTTCACCTTTTCTGATTGTGTCTATTTTTATTAGGATATGTTGTGATATATAACATTGAAGTACATTCATCTTGGGGAACTGGTACATATACACACCACCTCTTAGTCATTTGTAAACCCCCTTCCCTTCGCTGTCATCCGGCTCTCCTCAATATCTTCCCATCTCCACAAAGTCTACCTCCCTCTTCCACATTTCCTCTCATTTATCTTTTACTTGGTTCTTTGAATCATTAATATTTTGGGTTTCTCACCAAGAGAAACCACAGGACATTTATCCTTCTGTGTCCGATTTATTTCACTTACCATGATGGTCTCAAAGGGCGTCCATTTTCCTACAAATTATTCAAATTTATCCTTCTTTGTGGCTGGGCAGTACACCATTGTGTTTATATACCACTAGAGCCCTTTTAGTGATGGAGGAATTTTTATGTCTGAAATGACTTTGTGCTCAAAAAAGGCAGGGGATGACAAATAGTTAATTGCGCTCCTCTCTGAAAGGAAATAAAGATGGTTTTTCAATTTGTTAAGTGAAGAATCATGTTCTTGTAGCTTGAAACATTTCATTGCTGGTTTTTAGCTTTGCTAACTACATTAGGTGTTATTCATGTCAGCTGGTTGGAGAGTTAAAGTGAATCAAGAGACAACGACAGGAAAGGATTGTCACTAAGCAGGTAATGTTGGTGTGGAATAGTCAAAACCTTTCCAAAATTAATTGTAACTAAAATTATTTTTTTATAATATAAATGGAACAGAACAGCAAACGCTTCTCAGTTATGACTTCAGGCTTCTTTCAATAATGAACTAAAACTGCATTCCATTGACTTATGTTGAGGAAAGAGAAGACATACAATTCAATTTTTAAAATCCATAGTTTTTAAAGCTTCACACTTAGACTCAATGAAATAAAAGAAATATTTCTTTGGGCAAAGAACGGGATTTCATATAGTGTGATACAAAACAAAAATTTTGCAAAAAATTTTTTTTATTTTTTACTACAAGATGCACTGAGCTTCTGAGAACAAGTAAATTTCCGTGAACAAACTATCAGGTTGATGTCATGACTCCAGGAGTCATGTTAAAACTCTTGAAAAATTGAGAAGCGCGGCATGAATTACTAAAAATGGATACGGCTACCCCAGAGCTCCGTGCCAAATGCCAACTGCCTTCTTAGGAGAAGCGGAGGAATACAGGTGGCTCCACAGGAGAAACCAGGGGGCTAGAGCAGTGGAGGGGCACGGGAGTTCCCAGGGTGATGCGGCAGTAGCTATTGGTTCAATTTTTTAAAAAGAAATTGTGTGCGTGCATATTTGCAGCGCATAAAGATTACTACATTCACTGTGGGAAGTGGCCGCTTCCTCCTTTCACTCCCCTTCTCCTCTCCCTCCCCTACAGCTTGCTCCCCGCACCCTCTGCAGAAGGTCTGTCTCCCATTTTCTATTACTTGTCTTTTATTTGGCAACTGTCACAAAAGAATCTTTTGATATTTACTTCACTGGGAAAGCCAAAAAGTGCTTTCTGCTTGATGTCTACCTAATGTGGTTCTCATCAAGGGGATATAATTTACCCCGTTTAGTTATCAGTGGCTCGGGTTTGTGGACACAAGTAGTTCGTTCTTCTCTGTTGGTGTGACTTCAAGTGTAGGAGCATCTCTCCCACAAGCCAGGTACCAACCGTCACTAGTGCATGTTATGTCATAGAAAAGCATCGAAGCCTAGTAATGCTGGGCTGTCTGCTCATCTTCATGAGCCCTGAATACAAGAGGTTGGTGACCACTCACCTTTCTGATGTTGGAACAAAAGTCAATAACTATCAAATAAGAGTCAAATAAAATATAAAAAATTACCCTTTAATAGACTAATGTTCTTCCCACAAATCTTATCCTTAATTTATGTTATTCTACTCGACTTTGAGGTCCTTGTATTGATTAATAAAAGATGGTGTCCTTGCTGGACCAAATATACCTATGAAGTTCTCTGGGAGAAAGATAAGCAGGAATCTTTTTTGAGGGAATAATATAATATGAGTTTGGGACTTTTAAAATACTTTGGAAGAGATATAACAATTTAGATAAAAGATGTCATTGGTTTTAATTTAAACACTTCACTGGAGTCATTAAAACTTCATATGATTAAAAACTGTGGTACTGATTGTATGCATATTTTGATAGAGTTACAAGTGGAGGCCTGTTAATAAAATATCAGAACAAATTATAATACCCTATTTAATTAAAAATTTCCTAATACATCCATATTCATTAAATTATTTTTACTCTTGGGTGTCTGTAATTCCCTCATGGCCCATCCCACTTACTAATTTAGAAAGCTTATTCAAGAAAAAATAACCCTGTTTTCTAGTTCATATTGGAATAAAGTTGTATGAATTATTCTGTTTTGCATTAACCACCAGTGAGCACCAAAATGTGTGAATATTTTGTTCTCATAAATTTCTCATGAAAATCCTTTGAGAATAAAACGAACAAATGCTGAAATAAATTATTTTATCTAGTTATTCTTAATAATTCAAGTTGTGATATAAGATGCAGATGCAAATACCTGTCACTGCACAATGCCCATGAATGAGATTTATTTGGGTCACATGTTTTTCAAAATCCTGCTGTGAGTCCATTGGTTTCCAAAACTTCGATGTATATTCTCTGCTTTCTGGTTGTCCTTGTGGTCAGCTCTCTGCCTGGACTCAGAGGTGGTGGCTATGTGTGCATGATTGGTATTAGTACATGTAGATACTAATAGTCATTGTCTTAGTATCGCAAGTGCTGATGGGGAACACGGCTAGAGTCCTTGATACCTTAGGGAATTCCTCTTTTTATCGCACTGGTTTTGTAAGTACCAGAGGTGGATAAGAGCAGAGCCTCTGAGCTAGACATGGGTACTACCGGAAAGGCAGATTCAGGCATCTATAACAGTCAGGACAGTCAGGGGGTATCTGAGCATCTTAGGAGATACAATATATTTCTAGTTAAGGATGAGCCTTACATGTGTACTTGGACTGCACATTTAAAAGCTGATTTAAGCAGAAATTCAAGAAAACAGAAAAGAGCCAAGTGTGGAGGCACATGCCCGTAATCCTAGCACTAGGGAGGCTGAGGCATGAGGAGCATTGCAAGTTTGAGACCAGCCTGGGCTACAAAGTGAGCTCAAGGCCAGCCTGAACTGCACAGTGAGATCCTGTCTCAAAAAGAAAAAAAAAAAAAAAACCCACAGAAAAGGAGTACTCCTATCCAATAAAGGACTATGTATTAACTGATAGGAATCTACCAACACTGAAAGGTCAGGGATGAACTACAGATCTAGTGGAAATTTTTCTGGACCTTAAAATCTTGGTAGGCTGAACCATTATAAAAACAAATTTCTGTTCACATTATGTCCATTGAAATGCACTCAAATACTCACTGTGCACTGTCTTAGTTTCCTAGGGCTACTGTAACAAAGGGTCATAAACTGAGAATCTGAGAATCAAACGTGCGATCACAAAGTCTTGTTCGTTGGAAACCTAAAATGAAGATGTGGATACCTCATGAGGGTTGTGTGGGAGACTCTGCTACAGGTCCTTCACCCAGCTTCTGGTAGCCTCAGGCAGTGCATTGTGCTGTATCTTCAAATTATCTTCCTTCTGTATGGATTTGTCTCTGTATCAAACATCTCCATTTTATAAAGATACCTATCATATGGAGTTAGGGCCCACTTTTATCATTCATTTTACTATGATTACCTCTAGAAGAACCACATTTCCCCATAAGTTTGCATTCTCAGTTACTGGGAATTGCCACTTTAGCATGAATTGTTTGTCAGTGCTGTAATTCAACCCAGGACAAATACCTGCCAGCTGTCAGGGACCATTTGAGGCACTCAGAATGTTAAGAACAGTCTCTGTACTTGTTGAGTTCGATAATCTTGCAGACAGAATAATCATTAAGACAAACTAATTTTTAAAAAGTCAGCAATATTTTATTGACTTATTGATTGCGACTTCCATGCCCAAGACTTCTACAAAATGTTTTAAAAGCATTTTATCATTTAATCCTTAAGGGCAACATGAGGAGGTAAACATGAATTTTACTATCTTCAGGAGCGGCTTCCCAGGGAGGTTATATTTGACTTGAGTTTTGAGAATAGATTTGTAATTCTTCAGTCCAAGGAGAAAGCACAACAGGAAATCTGTACTAGAGAAGTCACAGAGATGAGAGTAGAAAGAATATGCATAGAAAACAGAAATCTAATTTGGTTTTAGGGTACTGAGATGGACCCCAAGATGGAGACAGGTCTTCAGCTTGGTCTATGCTACAAACCTCTCACTCCCAGCCTGAGTGTCTGTTATCCTGGGCATGGGACTCAGGTGTCAGCCCACGCTCTCTCCTCCCACATCCCAGGAGCAAAGAGATGCTAACAACCACAGATGCCATTCTTTTTTTTTTTTTTTTTTTTTTTTTGTGGTACTGGGGATCGAACTCAGGACCCTGCACTGGCTAGGCAAGCGCTTATTCCACTGAGCTATATCCCCAGTCCCACAGATGCCATTCTTGACTGGCAGGGGGAAACCTGCCAAATCGTGCTGTATTCTTTCATGCCCTGCTGGACAGTTCTAAGACACCATTGGCAAGACTCTCACAAGGAGCCTCTGGAACCCCACACCAGGGTCTTCCAGTGGTGGCCAGCTCAGTGGTGTGGCCTTGGTTGTCTTTTCCTCTGTCTTCCTTTGACTCTCCCATGCTAGGATTCTGCTCCCCCAAGTCATAAACCCCAATAAAATTCTTGTACAAAAACTTTTGCCTCAGGTTCTGCTTTCAATGGATGAAGATAATTGCCATCAGTTTTTCTTATTTCAGTTCCAGAGATAAAAATAAAAGATTCATAAGTGACTTTTTCAAAGCCATGCACATTAGGCTCGTAAAAGACATCATCTAATATAAAGATTATTGTTTGTCATGTTCCGGTATGAAAACCTTAAAGCACGTTAAAGGAGGGAAAGCATTTCCTGCATCTTTTTGTGCGGTCTCTCTGGCACAGAACAGTATGACAGCCAGACTTCACTGCCAGCACGGTTCAGAGGGCAATTTTCTTAAAGAAAAGTTTAAGAATAATTTTATTTGAAGCTGAGGCCAAAGAAAAAAGCAAATCATAGAAATAAAAATGTAGAAGTCATGTTTTTGAGGGTCTTCCCACCATACAAACTAATAAACATACATATATTCATATTTTTAAAAGTATGGATTGCAGCCAAGGGAAGTTAGCTAACACAAATCGAACACAAAAAAGAGCAGAGACATGCCTCAGAATTAAGGCGACTTATTGCCTTTGTCACCACCCAATTAAAAGATGAAGCATGAGATGAAATTATTCTCTGATGACTGTTGCCAACTTTTTACACAAATAAATATATCTACGAGGCATTTCCTTCCACAATGCAATTTAAAAGGTTATACGTTATAGATTTTTGTCTTGAATTGTTTTTATTTCTTGCACTTTTTCATGAATAAACTATTCTCTATAGTGCAGAAAACCTGTGTTTTCTTAATGGTACTGAAAGCCACATACAGATTAATAAATTTCCATCTAGATTAATTATAGTAGGACAGGTTTACGAGAATTCCATCAAGAATTCCATCATAATTGTATGTTCTATCAAGATGCAATAAGGTGTAAATAATAATATTGTTTTACCATAATTGACACCCATGCACATCTCAGAAATACCTAGAAAAAACTTAAAATCATAGGTTATTTTAAAAAGCATGTATAGTCACTTTCTTTCCTTCTTTCTTTCTTTCTTTTTCTTTCTTTCTTTCTTTCTTTCTTTCTATCTTTCTTTCTTTCTTTTCTTTTCTTTTCTTTTCTTTTCTTTTCTTTTCTTTTTAAGACAGAATCTCACTGTGTAGTTCAGGCTGGCCCTGAGCTCACTTTGTAGCCCAGGCTGGTCTCGAACTCACAATGATCCCCCTGCCTCAGACTCACAAGTGCTGGGATTATAGGCTCATGATCCTGTTCCCTGCTTATTCCCATTCTTTTATTTCATCATTTTCTCTAATTGTAACGTGCAATAATATTCAGTGATCTTGTGAATCACCTTATAACTGTAATTTTGTTTCCCTTTTCCACAAGCTACATTCTAGTCCTCCTAAGGATGAAGTGTCAAAGTGTCACACAGTGCCACAAAGTTGTTACCCAAATACATGAGGGTTTCTAGAATAGGTAGACACAGAAAAGTGTTATTACATGGTGGGCCCTGTGAGGTACACTCCTATTTTAATGTTAAACTAGTTAAGACCTCAGACTGTTAGGGAAAAAAAGCAGTAATAGTCTTTCGTGCATGTGGGAATTTCGTTAAATATGTAGAGACAGACAGAGGAGCCACTTCAATGAAAATACTTTGTGCCACAGCATCAAGAAGACTAAGAAAAGGATGGGGAAGCCATTTTCAAAGAGCCTATCATCCAACTGCATGCTTCTCTTTGGGAAAAGGAAGTTCTTTTCTTTTATACCAACAAGGTCTCAGAGCCACCTCTGTAATGAAGCATATATAGCGTCATTCCTATTAACAGCTGTCTCTGTGTACAAGAAAGAATATTTAGAAATAGGTAGCGATTTATTGTACCAATGTTTGTACATACTAGTGAGTCCCTGATAAACTTGTTTTGATTTTGTCAGTAGAGTAAAACTCAAAACTCGGTGTTCTCAAAATTTTACCTGCCTCTCAACCAAACGTAAGTGAAAATTTTGGCTTCAAGAGATGGGAATCACATCTCTGTGATAGTTTCTCAGTCTGGCATGAGGACAAGATTATTCTCCCCTCTGAGTGTTATCCTGGGCATTGCACGGTGCTTGCCAATATCCCTGGCCTCTTCTTGTAGACATCAGTAGCACCCAATCATGACAATCAATGATGTTTCTAGACAGAAAAACTGTGGGGCATCCTGTGGGACAGCAGGCAGAACAGCTCTTGATCCACTTTTAAAGCATACCGAGTCCTCTGCATAGCCATTTTCTTAGACAAAAATTATGACCAGCAACAATACAATGCAAAAGTAAAGGGAAATAATGCAGCGCTGCACACGCCCCCCCAACACACATGTATGAGTCCAATCAGCTGGTTGCATTTGCCAGTGAGATTCTCCTGTGCTTCCTTTCTGCCCATGAGCTCCCATTTGAGGTCTGATTATCTGTCCCTAGGTACCTGGGGTTTCAGGCCACAGCCAGAGTGTCTTTCCCTGTGGAAAACTCTCGTAAATAGCCAATGTAAGGCTAAAACCAGAGGAGCTTTAGGGTTTGCGGTTGAATGATAGAAGAGAGAAGAAATGTGATAGCTTAAATAAATCTGTGGCCAGGTCTGCGGAGCAATGAGCAATCTATCAGGCTGCAATGTTGCAAGAAGACTTCTCCAAGGAGGGAAAATAAGAAAAGAAATATTGGGAGGAAATTGCCCAGTGAAGAAGTAAATTTTTTCCCATTGCCTTAAGTATAATCTCTACTCCCAAAAGCAAGTTAAAAGAATACCTATTAGATTTCACTATAAAATAAAAGTAAAGAGGAAAACTGCTACAGACTTCGGTGCAGTACACTTAAAGAGTGCTCAGATAACTTAAAAATAGATAGAGGGCTTTCACTTGTTGTGCTACATCAGCATATTCTTCTGTTCTTCTAAGTGTTGGACAGTTGCCAATGGCAGGGTCTCCAGAAAGGAGGCAGATATGAACAAGTCGTAGCCTTCTAAAGGGAATGTGTTTCAGCGCTTCTTTTCCCAATTGAAAATAATGTCTTAGTCAACCTATTCACTTTATGTGTTAAAGCTAATAACGCATTATAAAATCCTGAAAAGACTTAGGCCGTGTTTTATAAATAGTCTGGGAATTGAAGACTGAAAATCCTAACTTTTTGTAATTCACACTTAATATATCTTGATTCATACATGGAACATGTTGAAGATGAGTGCAATAAAATATTTAAGCATATATAATTTTGTATCCAAACCATCAAAAGAAAGTTCACAGTGTTTTTCATCATGATGTTTTGTGGAGGTCAGGTATTTTCCTGATTGAGGCTATGGTATAGAAATACAGAAACAAATAACATTACAATATGGCTGTTTTCTCAAGTTGCCAGTCTTGTTTTGGGGGCTTTCCTATGATTTTGCTTACTGGAATTTGGGCAACAAATTTTAGGTTTGAAAATTAATTTTATGGACATAAATTAGGTCTTTGTTGGTGGCGTTCCTTTTGAATGACATTCAGGGTAAACAGGAGAGACTGAGTGGACACAAAATTTTAGATGACTTTGCAACAGGGAAATTGCTTTCTTATGGATGCAGTCACACTAACGCTGTTATTAATTAACTCTGCCTAGAGAGAGCTCTACCAGCTATGTGGAAGGCATATCATATCCTACTAAATCACCATGTTCTTGCTGCACTGGCCAGAGAAGAGAAAAAAATGAAGATTTCTGAATTTCACTGGGACAGTATCTTCTGTGGCACTAGAAATGGTATTTAATTCTAGAGAAGGTTTTCACCACCCATGTTTTTTCCTCATTTTGCCATCTAGTGAAAAGATAGGAAGCCCACATGTCTCATTCTCCCAGTTCCCAAACAGCCTGGGTGGTCCTCTGAACCAAGTTCTTGTAGCCGCAGCAGTCCCTGTGTGAGACCCCAGCAGTTCCCTACCCTGCTCCTGCCTCCCTCCAAATTATGCCCCTGAGTATGTCCCCATGTGTTCGATAGGACATAAAGATCTAAAGGTCACCAGTGTCTTTCTTAGAAAACAAGTTCATTTGTTTATTTACTCAGCATGCTGCTGAGTACCTACTGCGCGTCCAAAAAATATGTAAACTTTGAATCATTGCATTCTGAGTTGGCATCTTCCAAAATGACTCATTCCAGAGCAAAACCGAACAAGCACCTCAAGATAAATTTAAATCAAATTCTGTATAGCTTGATCCCAAGATTGTGAGTTCCACTTACTCAGTTATATTACCAACAGTCACTCTAAGACAGGGTTTAACTGGCATGGGAGTCCTGAGCTCAGCATTGCTCTTGGTTCCTATTTCTTTACTGTTGCCTTGTTTGGTGCCTCAGGATGCCAATCCTGTAAAGAGCATGCATTACTGAAGCAACAGGAATACATGGTACCGGTTCTAACATCAGACAACCTATGCTCTACCACTTCTTCGACAAGAGCAAGAGGAAGATAAAAGTAGAGTGACAGGACCAGGACATGAGCTTTAATAATAATCCTACACCCATGCACTTCCCTCTGTCTGACTACAATTGAACAGAATGCTCTAATATCCCAAATGGACCGTGTATTCTGATCATGCTCAATTCCTCTAGCAGATAAAATCCTGGTGCTACCATAGAGGAAGAAATTTGTCTTACCCTCAGAAGTGAAAGTTCAAGCTAGATACTTAGGAGAAAAAGGGGGAAAAAAAACGCCTTATATTTTTTTCATTGTTAATCAATCTCTTAGAACCTCAGAAGAAAATGTTTGCTATCTGTGCAACACATCACGTACTTACACATCCAGTGCTACGCTGAACACATTTGTAGGGATTTATTCACTTTGAGATGCAAAAAAGTGACACAAATTGAGACTGGCTGCTTTGATGAGACACATATAATTCTGGAAGCTACAGGTGATTTTATAGAGGATCCCAATTTGAGTACAGAGTGGTCCTGTTTTCCTGGCGTTATTGAAAGTATTGCCCAGGCAGAGTGAATAGAAGCAAAGAGAGACACACATATCATCTTCTTTTATATAATCAAATAAATGCAATTATGTACCCTTGAAAAGTTATTTACCTTTGCTTCCTATCATAGTTAGAACTCAAATGGAATTAGAATAGCAATTATCACTTAAGTGTCTGTAGTAATTGCAGACTGGGATGGATAACATAAGTGACCTACTTACCTTGAGAAGTAATTCCCGACAATTTGCAAAATGCAACAGTGAACTCGTTATTTCTTTTATCAGTTAATAATTGAAAAATGAAAGCAAAGCTGTGGTTTCAAAAAATTAGCTCTGATTTTCCCTTTAAATGAGCCTTTCAGGTATCTCAGAGTGTTGTTTATAATGGCACCTTACAATGACGACAGCCTCTTGAAATGATATGAAGACTAGCGTTCATATTAGTCATTTGCAAAGACAAACTATGTGTTAACTAGGGAAGCAATGGCCTCTGGACGTTGAGTGACTGAACATTACAGGGAGAAAGTTGTGAATGGTGAAAAATCTCCATGTGGAAAAATTTTGGACTGAATCATTTTACTTTATTTCATGTAATAGAAACGTGTCTAAAAACTCCAATTATCATTAGAAAGACATAAGTGGAATCTTACTTTGAAGGCTAAATGTAAGATTTCTGTTGAAAACTGAAGAATATTTGAAACCTGGTATTTATCCTAATTTATAGTATGTTTTGCTTTTCTTAAATTTCAGGGTTTTGTTGTTCAATGTTAAGTAACGTAACAGTGTATATATTTCTTCAACATTCAGCATGCTTCGGAAAAGGGGAAATGGCAGCCCTGTGTAAGTACACTGCCAAGAAACTAAAGGGTATTTTCCCGCATACACCTCCGCTCCCTGCAACCCTGCCCACTTGTGGGCAGTGGTCTTTCTATGGAAAGGATTGTAACATCAAAGGATGCTGAATGCTTTCACATGTCGTCAGACCTCTGCTCTGTGCTGAAAGCCTACAGGAAAGTATGAATTAAATGCAAGTGAAATGCCATGCAGCTAATGAAAGGGATGAAATATGTACAGGCAACAGAGGACCGCAGCTCCACTAGGCAAGCGCCACCTTGACAGCATGCTTAGCAGGAAAAGAGGAGCTTCCAACAACTTGAACACCTGTAGGGCACACGGTGGGGCTGATCACCAACAGCACCTGCCCCACACTGTAACAGATTCCCTCAAACACAACATCGCCCTTGTAATCTCTGTACATCGTGTGGGTGTATGTAGCAAAGGAAATGTTAAAGTATAAAATAAAATAAACTGTTGCCTTCCTTCTTTCTTTTCTCCCATCCCTCATCCCAGTTGTTCTTTTCTATTGAGCAATTTTTTGACAAATCTTCCATTCCTCTAACTGGTAATCTGAGCAACCACTTTGAAGACAACAATAAGTACTATAACAACCATTGTTGATTTCCTCATCATTGTGGAAATTCTGCATTGTTTTTATAGTTTTGTGTTGTTTTGTTCTTATCTTTGTTTTTGTTGTTTGGTTTTTGTTCTTTTCCTTAAAATAATAAAAGAATAAGCCTTTGAAATTGGGAAGATGCTGCCTGTGCAGTCTGCAAACATATCTCTTAGAATCTACCTGGGATGTCTCTCTTCATGAAGTATAAGAAGCCCTTTGAACAGAATTGTATCCTGGATTGTATGAACTGTGAACCATTCACAGATCTCTATAGCTGTACCGGTGCTCTGTGTGCTCATGGCCAGAGCTTTAAATGTAGAAAGTGAGTCCACCTCCACCCACTGGTCCTTGAGAAGCCTCTGCAGCACTGTGTATCAACAAGACCTATCAGAGTGGCTCCCGGCGCCTTTCAGATTCACTAGCTGTTTTATTGTAGGAAGCTGTTACAGAGAATTCAAACCTCTGAAGCATCTCAGGACACTCTGATGCCACCCCACAGAGAGCTGATTGCTCTTAAAGCAAATATGATTACGTGTCACCACTAATGGAAGACTGGGAAAGTTTCAAAAGACTTCCAGATTGAAATAACATGATCCCCCCTCCCTGACTTCCAAGGTTACTTGTATTTAAGTTGCAGGAAACATCCACTGTTTCTTACTTAAAAATGTGACACTCTCAAGGTTTCTATGTTTGGGGACGCGCTTGGATCACTCTTTGTTGCTGATATGCAATTAAGCTACCGAGGAAATCACCACCTTTCCTCACCTGCTGCCTTGTCTTTGTCAGTGAAGGTTTTCCAAGGCATAAGGAGGAGCAGGCAGCAGAAAAACATCAGATTTCATGGCGCATGTCTGGGACCGGAAGGCCAACATACGTGAGACTGAACAGAGAGACCCAGAAAACAGAAACCCTAGATTCAGTTCACAGCACCCCAGTCACAGAACAGATAACCTCCTAGGTCTCAGATTCCTCACCTCCCAGCAGAAGGACAAATAGCTCTCACCGAGGAAGCAAGAAGAACTGGGGAAGATTATTACGGACAGCCTATAGATAGTATCAGTCTTTATTAGCGTCATTACGAAACGCTTCGAACAGCTGCTAAAAATTACAGCTTTAGGCTACTCAGAATCAGGAAATTCTGTAGCAAAAATGCACTTATTAAAATTGTCTAGGACAAGCTAGTCTTAGCATCTGTAGCTGCCTGACTTCCAGGGAGGCTGGGAGTAGCCAGTGGAGATAGGAGAGATTAGCATCAGACATGAACAAATAAAGACAAACCTGATGAAACTAATGCATATATGATTTCTCTAGTTCTCAGAATGCATCCTACTTACAGCTACATACCGTATTTTGCAACTTTTCTCTAAAGTTCCATTGAGTTTTACAGATCAATTTTCCATTGCTCTGGTTTATGGCTTCTGGACTCTCTCTTCTCGGTTTTTTGGGGTTTTTGTCTTTCTTTTTTTTTTTTTTTTTTTTCTTTTTGCAGTACTGGGGATCGAACTCAGGACCTTGCACTTCCCAGGCGGGTACTATTCCACTGAGCTATATCCCCAAACACTTCTTTCAATTCTATTTCTGATCATGTCTGTGCATGTCTAGGTCAGCTTGCAGGTATCATGCTCTCTGATTCCAGAGACTTAAGAAGTAAATAAATAAATGCTCACAATCCAGGCGTTATATTCACTAAGTGCTTCAGAAATATTAGTTTCACTCGTTTTAACAACAGTCTTTAAAACACAGTGTCCTTCTTCTCAAATACGGAAACTGAAACTACTTTCAAGGTCAAAAAAAAATTCCTGAAAGTTTCACAGTGAGGAATTTTTGAAGCCAGAAATTGAACCAAGGCTCATTCATCTCTTTCCCAGTGTCAGTGCCGAGTGGCTGTGCTGGGGAACGTACCTGAACTAGAGCTACAGATTTTGTTGGCTTGTGCATCTTGTTGGTTTTTCTGTTTTCTTTGACTCTAGATATAACAAATTCCAGAGATAGCACCCCTTTTGATCTAATGCCAATAGAGACAGGCTTACAAAACCCAAAGGGAACACTGCACTAGAAGAAGCTCTAATAGTTGACCTACTGTACACGAGTGACCTGGGCAGGGACTTCAGAACTGCCGTGTCTGATCACCACACACTGGGATGTGACCTCAGCAGATGGAAGGTGGGGTCTCTAATGTGGAATGTACTCCACCATAAGGAGCTCCATGTGTTCTTCTGGATGAGCAAAACATACAGTTTTATTATTACAAGCCACTAAGATCTGACAATTGTTCATCACAGATACCCTACATTGTATAATATAGTCTTTCCACAAATTCAAAGCAATATCTCTCAATTGAGAGTGACTTTGTCCTCTAAGGATACATGGAAATCAGAACACACTTTTTACATTCACAACTGAGAGAGCCATAGTACTGAGATTCACAGGTAAAAGTCCATGAATAGTGCTAAGCACTCAAAAATTAATATTGTATAATATAATAATATAATATAATAAATATAATACTAATATAATATAATGTAGTCCCAAAATGTCAGTAATGCTGAGTTTGACAGACTCTGATTAAAATTTAGTTCTCTCAGAGAAAGATTATTATCTAATAAATAATAAGACTTTATTGATTGAATAACTCATTTGAGTGAGGTCAGAAAAAAGTGTGTTACCCTCATGCTAGCTATCTTTTAAATAAGAATCTATTAGAAGAAAATTTAGTGTCATACATTTATTGTTTAAAAGTTCAAATTTGCTATATTTAAGAAGTTGTGCTTGTTAATTAAATATGCAGTTTAAAAAAAACATCTTATTCAGAGAAAGAGGGCAGTTTGGCCAGTTGGCACTTCTAAAACCTAAGCTCATGTGTGGAAAAGTTCATATGATATACAAAAACAGTTAACCTAAGAAATTGAAGGGAAGCTCCCCTCTGAATTTTGGTTTCCAAATTTCTCTGCAGAGATTCAGAATAGTTTAGATGGTAGGATTTGGGCTGATACCACTAATCCACTTCAAATGTCACATGGAAACTGTACCTGGACAGCATGCACACATTTCAGTCACCAGACTGGATTTTAGGAGGCAACTAAAGATACAGGCAGGATCAAACCTTCTCATCTCTAGTTTCCCTAGGCTTTCTTTGAAACATCCACTTGAAGAACTGAAAACTGTTCCTTGACTCCTTTAAGAGGTATTTATAATACATGAGAAAATGTTCCACATCCTTAGTCATTCGAGAAATGCAAATAAAAACAACATCGAGATTTCATCTCACCCCAGTAAGACTGGCCAGTATGAAAAAGTCATCCAATAACAGATGCTGGCGAGGCTGTGGAGAAATAGGGACTCTATTACACTGCTGGTGGGAATGCAGACTGGTGCAACCACTGTGGAGA
>PVLD010015424.1:0-48587 GCA_004027595.1 Dinomys branickii | reverse complement strand
GGAGAGGACAGGAGAGGTCAGGAGAGGAGAGGAGACAGAGACAGAGACAGACAGAAACATAAATGACCAAAAATTCTTTCCCAAGTATAGGTAGTGGTACTTAGAGCCAAGTTTGATTTCATTTAGAAATAAAAATAAAATGTGCTATTACTTCTACCCTTAGGTCTTCAAGCATTTTGCCAGTGTTCTATGCGCTCTGTGATACTATGGTTAAATGGCTGACTTCTGATCCTGCCCGAAATTCCCTCTAAAAGGACTCCATCAGGGTGAGCCCAGGAACTAAATGCCAAGCCAGATAGTGTATGAGAGGAAATCCAGGACATAGGGACTGGAGAGCTAAAAGGTACCAGCCTTCACGGCAAGTCAGAGTGTGGTTTTATTTTCTCTCTTCCTCTCCCATTGAGTCCTTGTCTTTTTTGCATTGATCATGAACACACATCTATATCCAGTGTTTATAATTAAATTCCAAGTCTACAAAAAAATCCAATTCTCAAAAAACTGGAAGCCAAAAAGGAAGACTGCAAACCCTCCAACTACAGAGCCAAAGCTGCCAGCTGGAAACTCACAAAGTGACATTAAAAATCCCCTGATTAAGCCATGGTCTTCAGTACAACTCCAACCTTTCCTCACTTCAGGCTCCTGCTGGCAGCAGCCAGAGGAATCCCAGAAAAGCAACAGCTCAGTGGGAAATGTCTTAGTTTCCATAACAGCCTAAAACGAAATGAAAATAGTGAAGCTAGTAAACTTTTCAAACATAGAACGCTTCAGTTGCTTGGACAACTCAAAACATAATGAGCAACTGAAAAAATAATTAAGAAGCAGACCATTCTTTGGCAATTGCTGGGCGCCCCTGCTGGGAATGTTCTTCAGGGTCCTGGGTAACCTCATTACATGCAGAATGGGAAGTATTGGGACAGACACCTGTCCCAATATGACTGAGAACAATTATATTGGAAAGATTTACCTTTAATAACTTGAATGAATGGAAACTACAGTTAATAATTTTTCATATGCCTAGAACATTTCTGTCCACTGGGCTATTAGACACTTGGCAAACCATTATTCTAGCTATATCTGTGATGGCGTTACTGGATGAAATTAATGACTGAATTGGTAGACTGAGTAAGGTGGATCTCCCTATCCAAGGAAAGATGACCTCATCCAGTCTGTTGGTGCCTGGATAGAACCACAGCTGGCCTTCCTGTCTGCCTGTTTTGAGTTGGAACATTAATTCTTTCTTTGGGTTAGAATTTTGGATTAGAACATTAATTCTTGCCTTTGGATTAGAACTAACACATTGGTTTTCTCTGGGTTTTGAGCATGTAACAATTCAGACTGAAACAATACCATTGATACTCCAGGTTCTCCAGCTTGCCAACTGCAGACTGAAAGTTGCCAGCCTCCATAATTACATGAGCCAATCCCTTATAAATCTCTTTCCATATACATAAATCCTACTGGTTCTGCATTTCTGCAGAATCCTGACTAATACAGGTGTTATGGTTGATACATTGTGTCAACTTGGGGAGTCTAGAGGTTTGGCTGAGTGACTCAGCAGGAAGCCAAGGTGCTTAATTTGTACACATCCTGAGCATGTGGAAGAGGAGGGCATGGACCTTGTGTGAGAGCTACAGGCCCCCTGGGTGGGGGTAGCCTGTTTACAATGTAAGGGAAGGAAAGAGGTTGCTTGTAGCCATTCCTCCCTTTTGCTGGTTGTTTTTGCTGTGCTCTGTTGCCATGAACAGTTTGCCCTCTGCCATGTGCCACTCTGCCTCTGAGCCAGCCAAGTATGGACTGAAACCTCCACAAACTGTAAGCTAAATAAACCTTTCCTTCCTTCATTTTGGGCATTGGGGATTTTGTCTCAGCAATGAGAGAAAAGTAACCAAGACAACAGGCAATAATGTGGAAGACCAATTTAAGAGTCCTTCAGATACAAAGAAAAACATTGAGAGAGTAATAATTAATGTAGTTTAATGTAATAGGAGCTACCCAAGCAGAAAAATCAGAACCAATGAAAGAGTAATCATCAAAGACAAAAGACAATTTTCCTGGGTTAACCTGGAAATCCTTTGACTACCTTACCAAGAAAACAACCCATGCAACTAACCAGAACTGTGAAAGTGTATTAGTCAGCTTTCCATCACTTTAATAAAACACTCGCAACAGTTGATGTACAAAGTAGTAAGTTGTATTTTGGTTGATGATTGTAGTGGGTCCAGTCCATGATTGTGCGGATCCATTGCTTTAAGGCTTTGTTGTCACAGCAGGGGCTGCCAGAGGTCAATGATGGAGAGCATGTGGTAGACCAAGCGCATTTCAGTCACGAGACAGAAAGTAAAAGGAGGGGGAGGAAGGGTCTCAGAACCCCTAATCTCCTTCAAGGGCACATTCCAAAGTGACCTAAAGATCCACTAGGCCTCACCTCTTAAAGGTTCGTCTTCTCTATAGCACCACACTGGGTAACATGCCTTTAACACATGGGTCATTGTGGGACATTCAAAATCCAAACTATAGCAGAAAGTAATAAATATATTAAAAAACAACTTTCCCATATCACAATAAATAAGGCAATGTAAAAGAAAGTCTTCAAAAGCAATGTTAATATAAAACATAAAAAAGAATAACAAGAAACATATAAAAATGGTAAGAACAAGAACAAGTAGCATACACCAATTCCAGGAATGTAATCCTCGATAGCAATAAAGATATGAGTTATTCTGAAAACAATCTATGCAGCTAATGTGATTACAATAGGATTTTTAGGAAGTATGTCACAGATACTCTAAATTTTATTTGGAAGAATAAATGTCCACAATGATTAAAATGTTTCTGAGAAAAAGGAAAGAACAGTGAGTAATGTAAAGAAATTTTCCCAACAAGATACTAATATGTATATTACAAAGCTCAGGGAGTAAAATAATTGTTATTGATATAGGAAAAATCAGGCATCTTAATGGATTAAAACTACAAATCAGGAAGAAATGGAATTAAACTTTGGAATTTAGAGTACCAGAGGCTACATTTAATATTAGTAGAGATAAAATATTTTAAGAGTTGGTATTACCCTAGCGATACAATAATTAAATAAGAAATTAATTTATTGCCTATCATATGTAAGACATCAAAATAAATACTAGTGAACTAAAGACCCGAATGAAGAGCAGAGCCTCATGAATACAGCTTAAGGAAGTATATAATGCAGAAGTAAGAAACACTTTCTAAGCATAAATAAAAAGGATTGAGCTGGGTGTGGAGGCATATGCCTGTCACCTCAGCACTCTCAAGGATGACACAGATGGATTCCAAATTGGAGTCCAACTGGAGAAATTTGGTGATGCAGTGGATCTTATCACTAAATAAATAAATACTCAAATAAATTTTAAAAAGGGCTGCAGGTGTAGCTCAGTACAAAGGACCTGAGTTCAATCTTCAGGACCACCAGAAGAGGCGGGGTTTGAAAAGTTTGTGTAAGTATTCCTGTATGTCAACACAAGACATAAAGTTAAAAGAAAAATATGAAAATATATGGAGAAAATACAACATATGCAAATGACATTCAAATAGGCTACTACCATCTATTTTACAACTTCATAGGGTAAATATACATATGTTACCAAAGCACACAGAAAAAGAAAAAAGTCAAATGGACTAGCAGATGATAAAAGCGTTCAGTATTCATGGCTCACTATTCAGTTTTGAAGTGTTAGTGGAAACAATGATAGCATTTTCCTGCCATAAAATTGGTATTGATTTTTCTAAGGAGCTTGGCCTAATGGGTAGAACATAGTCCTGAAAACCATTTGTAATAGTATGTCATGGAAGCTCTTGGGGACCGTTTGGCAATGGCTGTAATCCAGGTACTATTACCACAGGGGAAGAAAAGCTTTTTGATGAGTGATTATGCACCTAGAAATTTATTGTAAGGAAATAATCAGGTGAGGAGAATGAAGAGCCTACCATTTAAAATATGTATCACAAGTATTACACATTATAATGAAATATGAGGGGAAACAATCTAAATGGCCATCAGCACATTGTTTTTTAAACTTTTTTCTTAGTACATGTTTGTCATATATAATATTTACATTCTTCATAAGGAGCTGGCTCGTGTACATAACACATCTTAATTTTTCTTGTTTCCCCAATTCTTTCCTTCTCCCTTTCTGCATCTCTTGATCCCCTTCCTGTCTGAGAAAGATCTATCTCCCTACTTTTATTACCTAACTTTTATTTTGCTCTGTATTTATATTTTGGATTTTTCATATAAGAGAAACCATGCTCTATTAACCCTACATGTCTGATTTATTTCACTTAGCATTACGGTCTCAAGGTGCACCCACTTTTCTATAAATGACTCAAGTTTCCCTCCTTGGCATTTTGTTTTTAAAATAGTATCACTTTTACAGTCACTGAAAACAGTTCCACAGATTAGTATTTGTCACATGGATTTTTTTAAACAGAAAAAGCCCATCTCTCCCTGCCCACTCCCCTTACCTATAGAAAAAGATTATATAGAATATCATCATTAAGTCTAAGTTGTGCTGGAATTTTAAAAAAATAGTTTGAGACTGCTGTACAAAGAAGCAGTACATTTATTCACAAGGAAAACTGTTCCTCATAATGTATTCATGCAGAGAGTGAATTCTAATGCAAAAGGACCGCACCTTTTTTTTGTTTTGAGGGGCACATGCACAAGCAGTAAAAAGATAAAAGACACTAGAATACTTCTATCTGGTTATTGAAATTACATTTATGTTTTTTCTTTTTGCTTATTTTTACAGTCATTTCATGTATTTCTTTATTTCCTTATCAAATTTAGTGCATTAGCGAACATGTAATATTTTCAGAATAGAAAAATAAATTCTTTTTCATTTGTTAAAATATAATAGGTGACAGCTCGCAAGTGTCTCTGTGTGCTGATTTACTGCTCACACCGGTTTATCAAAACACGAAAGTTCACGTCAGTGAACTCATTCTTGCTTCTTCAACTCACCTTGCAGTTAGCCTTGGTTTTGCTCAGATTTGAAACTTCTTGAATTTACTCCCTTTACTTCATTCTAAATCAACTTGAAAAACACAAAATAGCCTTGAAATCGTATAACTTTTTATTGCTTTCATCCAAAACCTCTAAATCATTTTAATTGCTTTATATATTTTTCCTTCTCCTGAGTTAAAACAGATATAATCCTTCCAATGCCTCTGTTATCTCAGTGTTGTGTTAAACAACGTGCGGTACACGTCCCAATATAGTGAGACCGAAGTTCTTTAATATGGTACTTTTCCAAAACAGAGAATTATAAACTGTGAGCTTTTTTCACCCTTAGCCTGGAAACAATAAATCTTACACAATAATGGAAACACCTTTCTAATACCCAAGTCCAAAAGCCAAGCTGTTTATGTTACTATTTTTATAATACTGGCTTCTCTTTTTATTATTATTACTTATTTTTATTTTCAGAAAACAGTGCCTGTGTTAGATACTTTTCTCTGATTACTGAGCCAAAATACCTGACTCACAAAATTAAGGAAGGTTTATTCCGCTTACAGTGTGTGGAGGTTTCAGTCCGCACTCAGCTGGCTCCAAGGCAGGGCAGAGGGCAGCAGAAAACAGTGAAAGCAGCACAGGCAAAAGGGAGGCGCAAGAGGGCAAGCCTCTTTTCCTGCCTTACACTGTATGCCAACCAGCTGCCCCAGGGCGGGAGCAGCACTCAGGCCCATAATCCCAGCATTGGATCATGAGTCAATCACAAACTCTAGAAGCCGCCCCATGACTGCGTGAGGCTTTGGCAGGACTTCTAGACACAAACCATAACAGTGCCTACGTGTGCAACTAGGGAAGGTAGAGAAGAATGATCTTTCCCCTTCACAATTCAAAGGAGGTCTACTTTTACCATAGACTTTTCTGAAAGAAACGAAGATTAGCATTTCTCCACTACAAAACTTAAAAGGCAGTTAAAAAATGGACAGTGCAAATTAGATCAAAACACAAATATTAGTTAAGAATTTCTTCTTCTTTCCCTTTTTCTCTTCCCCACCCTTTCCGTTCTTTCTTTCTTTCCATCTCTTTCCTGTGGCATCTTGGAAACACTATGTGAGGAGGAATTAGGATACTCGGGTGCTACTGTCCTAGTGCAACCATTACTTATAAGCGTAATTACAGCATAGTCAGTTTCTCTGTTTAGACTTCTTATTTCTCAACCTTAAAATGATCTCCATAGTCCTTTCTTTCCTGACTTTCTATGGTCCTGGTTACAAAGTTCAGTCTCCACAGCACTATCCAACTTAACTAACAGGAAAACAAATTCCCTTGCTCCTGTCCTTTTTCACCAACTATCTCAGGGTCAGGAGATAATAAAGTACTTAAATAGCCTCACCATGAACATTATCTTAAAGAGAACAAGATATGCAATGACTCTGAGAAATGACAGCTTCTCTGCCCTTACTACCTCCTCACAGGTCAACTAAGGTCAGTGTTAAGAGTATCTCCTCAGTTAATCCTCTAGCCACCCAGTTCCCACTGTTAACAATAACAGTAGTAAGTGTACTCTTGCTACTAACTTTTGTTGGGCTTTGTGTATTCACAACTCTGTTTTTCAGTCTTACATCAAGCTGAAAAAGTTGCAATAAATCTCTGTGAATCAAAACTGCCACATTCCCTTTAAGGTGCTGGGATTTCCGCCCAGGTTATCCCTGGTTTCTCTATGTGGATCTGTATACATGCCTGTTTCTTCTTCTCTGCAGAGTTTTACTTGCCTCTGAATGTTATAACTCATGAATTCCCCTTCAAAATGCTTCCCGAGGGCTTGGGGATATAGCTCAGTTGTAGACATCCCCTGTTGTTGTTGTTGTTTTTTTTTTTTTTTTTTTTTGGCGGTACTGGGGATTGAACTCAGGACCCTGTGCCTGCTAGGCAGATGCTTATTCCACTGAGCTATATCCCCAGCCCCAACATCCCCTGTTACATTCCCATTACATCACTTATTGTCCTAGATGACATTGAATGCTAGGCAGGTATCTTTGCTAGATAAACCCTTGATAGCTAGATACACTAGATAGACATTTTTTAATGTGTAGCTCTGGCAGTATAAACACACAAGGACTGTACTTTATTACTTTTGTATTTCCAAGTTGGCCCAGGACCCAGCCTATGATACAGCCTCAGTAATGATTTTTTTGTTGTTTAGATAGATGGATAAATAAATGGGTAGATGGACGGTTGGGTTGAAAATTTTAAAACCTTAATAAGAAAGCAAATGCTCGGTCACTTGGACATCAGATCTGAGCCTTGTGTTTTCATTAATGAATTAGTGACCCTCAAGATGCCATATTGTTAGAATTAATGAGGGCTATTGGGTGTAATTCACTCATCTCAGCCTTATGATGATTTTATATTGGCTTTTAAACTGATCTAACGTATTTGCCTGGTCTACCTTTTCTCCTGATTTGTACTACTGTGGCTCAGTTCCCCTCACCTCACCTCTCTACTACAGATATGATCTTCAAGATGGCTTCCTACTCGTTCCTTCATTCAGTCAACAATTTATCAATGGATTAAAAAAAAGTCACGAACACACACACTGGAATACACACATACAGAATATCATTCAGCTACCAAAAAATCTTGCCATTTGCCACAACATAGATGAACCCCAAGAACACTATACTGAGTAAAATAAGCCAGGCACAGACAGACAAATATGGTGTGATCTCACTTATTTTTGGAATCTGTAAAAGCCAAAGTCCTGGAGGCAGAAAGTAGAACAATAGTTACCAGAGGTGTATGGGGGACAGGAGTGAGTACCCAATGGAGAGATGTTGGTTAAAAGATACAAACTTTGTTACGGGATGAAAATTTGGGGGACCTCTAATATAGACCAGGAGTGGCTATAGATGTGTTAATTAATTTGATTGTGCTTATCATTACACATCGCATACATGTAAAAAATTGTGTTGTACACTTCGCATATCTACAATTATATTTGTCAATCCAGCATTTTAAAATTTAAAACTCCATTGAAAAATGAAAGGAAGACACACTGAAGGAAGCAAACATAGGCCTATATGGTCAACCCCAGCAAGTGAATTGTCATTCATTCATTCATTTTTGCTTGTTCTGTGCCCAAAGATATCTAGCACATTGCAAAATGTCCAAGAAATACTTTCTTTAAAAATGAATTGGTTCAAAATTGCTTAGTGTTATTCCTTTCTTAGATTTTATACTTTATCAAAGTGCTTGTTCTAGCTTAAAAATGCACATTAGCTATAAAGAGAGAAGCAGGCAAAAAATTATGTGTCAAAAATGGCAGGGCCAAAGCTGCTAAAATGTTCATCCATTCCAAGCAGCATTAGTGCCACTCCTTGCTGCCAGGATATATTTCCACTGTGCTATAATTCAGCAGAGCAAGGGTCTGGGCCTAAACAAACTAAATTGTCTCCTTCCTTTTCAAAAAGTTGTCTCCATGTGAAAAGGTATGCAGAGTTCATTTGACTAATTGGAAGTACTTTGATACTGTTTATTTAGCAGTTCTTAATGGAAAAGAAAGCAATTATACTCAAGAGACTTTCTTTTACATCAGCATTTATAGAGCACTGTATCTTCTTTATGTTTTCATCCCTTACATTCAGGTACCCATTCACTTCTTCACCATTCATTTTATTCTTATATGTAGTAACCCAGGATTCAGCATGAGAAATCATAGTGTCTTTAATAAAGTGATGGTGTGCTACAAAAAACAGCATAGAAAACCCTAAACACACTATGTATTATGAAGAGAAGTTTTACTTCTCGAAACCAGGTTTTATGCTGCAGGTAAAGATACACAGCAAGCAACCTGAGCAATCTAAAACTATACCAAAATATGCCCCTACACCCCAAATTTTCCATCTTTACTCTCCATAGGAGGAACACCAAAGGCACCTGATCCCTCAAGGGTTGTGCAATCAGAATATCCTTTAAGTTCCTGCTAAATGTTGGGAGCAACACAATCGAATTAATCACTGTCATATGCTTTGCTTAGGTGTCACCATCATGAAAAAGCAATGTGGGCACTGCCTGGAAAACAGCTGACTGGAGCCGGGTGCAATAGGGCGTGCCTGTAATCCTAGCACTTTGGGAAGCCAAGGCAGAAGGATGGAAAATTCAAGTCCCAGCTGGGCATTTAATGAAACCCTGTCTCTAAACAACAACAACGACAACAAACTACAACAAAAAGGCCAGGGATGTGACAGTATGAAGAGTTCAATCCCCAATACTTGGGGGGGGGGAGCTGATTAACAACCATACTTAAATAAACCCTTAATATTGAACTACCAACCTGGTGAGGGATGGCCTCTTTAGCAGTTCTTATATCTGCTCTGTTCCCTAAAGAAGCATCAGAAGGGGAGGTGATCAAGGCTATTTGTCATCAGATTAAGTAATTAAAAGTGCCAACAATCACTTTCCACTTTGTTATGGCTTGTGTTTGCATGTTGCCCCAAACCCTCATGCAGTCATGGGACGGGTTTCTAGATCTTTGCTTGATCCATAGTCCAATGCTGGGATTATGGGTGTGAGTGCTACACCCGCCCTGGGGCAGGTGGTTTGCATACAGTGTAAGGGAGGGAAAGAGCCTGGCTCTCTGCCACTCCTCCCTTTTTGCTCTTGTTGCTTTTACTATCTTCTGCCACCATGAACTGTCGTCCTCCGCCATATGCCACTCTGCTTTGGAACCAACTGAGAATGGACTGAAATCTCCACAAACTGTGAGCTACATAAACCTTTCCTTCCTTAATTCTGGGTGTCAGGTATTTTGTCTCAGCAATGAGAGAAAAGCAACCAAGACACACTCCAATATTTGTTATCCAATTCACTTGAACTATTATTCAAATTTTGTCTACGTTAGTTGAAAGAATACTTCCTGTCTGGAAGCAATATTACCAGGGAATCCATCAGAGCAAAGAGGGAGTCAGCCTATTCCATTGGTGACTTCTCCTCCTGCCCTCCTACTGTCCTCCACATCATCCTAGAGTAGAGCTGGAAATGTTTAGTTATGGGAAATGAGAGGCTTTTATCCATCACTAAGTGAAACAGAGTCATCATTTAGCATGCCTCTCTTACGTCAAGATCTCCAAGGTCTTCTATAATTAATTATGGGTTGAGTTCATTAATATTGGATTTTGCAACTTCCTGTGCAGGTTTAGCATGGCCACTGTCAATTAACTCTTGCAAATGGGAAAAAAGCTAGAGTATGGTGGAGAAAAATGAAAGACAGCCAGGGTTAATACAAATAGAACTGAATTTCAAATCAGGATTTGTGGGTTCAAATTCTGCTTCTATAAACTTTTGAAGCACATGCTGTATGTTCAGTGACACTTGTATGGAGCCACGTTATGGTTTTATTTAAAGTACTTACCTCAAATGAGAACACCACATAGTAGCAATTTAGTCCTTTTTCTTGTGTGAAAAATGGGAATAATAAAATAAATTACAGATTTTTGTGAGGATTAAAAGGTATAACAATTGTGAAAGGCATATTCTAATATAAGTTACTATTATTAATAACACTGGTAGATAATTAAGTCAGTATGTCTTAAAAACTTATTTGAACCAATATTCTCCCACCAAATCTCCACTCAAGATGTGGACAAGTTGTAATTTTTCACTGTACTCTCCTTGTCCCATCTTCTGCTTGATGAAAGGGTAAGGAGCTACAAAACACACACCACTGGGCAGCCCGAGACAAGAGAGAAAATGAGAAGATCAGGGTCTATCCTTCCCTGGGTACCCAAGCATAGAGGCACTAATTAAATACTAATTAACTAAAACTCATATTGAAAATGTACATATGTTGAGAATAATTAATCTCAGTTTATATCAGTCATCTAAAATAATTTACAGTAAGAATTTGTAAATATTGACTCAAAATTTTTTTTATTTTTTCAACCAGTTTGCCCACCAAAAAGATTAAATGTATAGACATCAATACTCCTAGTCATCCACTTTCTTAAGGTTTTAAAACTGTAGGGCCCAGAGATTAATCTGGTACAGTGGGGTGCAATAGAACTCTCTGGTAGTGATAAAAATGGTACATGCTTGGCTCTGTCTAATGTGGTTGCCACTAGCCACATGTGGTTATTGGTCAGTGGAATATGACTACTACATCATTTCATTAGTTTCAGTGTGAATATCCAACCAGGGTCATTTCCCCAGAAGCCACTCAGCCATACTGCAGGAGAAACTTCTCTACCCCAGTAGAAATTCAAGAATAGGGAGTAATTGATCATTGCTCAAACATACTTTAGAATCTTTCAAACTCTAAGCTTACACAGTGTTAAAGAATAACCAAACACCAATTTAAAGGAGAATTAATATTTGCATTTTAACTCATCAAGCCAGTGATCAGCCCAATAAATTGCCTCCGTAACTCTGTCTGCTAGATCTGCGAAAGGTTTATACACAGGCATTCTGCTTTCTTAACAGAATCCAGATTATTTTGGAGGTAAAATTATACCTCCTGCACCTGAAGAGGCTGGATTAACATTAACCTCAAGAGTAAATCCTGACCCAAACCGGTTATAGCAGTCCAGGGTTGAGACATTAACCTATAATGTAATATTATGATATTATATTCCTATATTAACACAAGACACAAAACCTAGCCAGCTGGAGAAAGAAGACAGGGAATGGAGGTGCTTCTGAAAACGGCTTCTTCTCCTCATCTTAGAAGAGACCACTGTGCAGTCTGCCACCTGCAAATTCGATGTTCAGAACTTTTGCAGCCACACTGTGCGTGTAAGGACAGCTGCTCTGAATACTAACCCATTTTGCTAAGGATGACCGAGCAGAAAGCTCCAAAGGACCTGAGATTTTGCTAACAATGTTCAGTTTCTAAACAAACAAGAGTCATCCTATTATTACTGCTCTATTTCTGTGAAATAAATATAAATATTTTTCTGGCCACTGTGGGTTGGTTTTTACTTGCACCGTCACTATTCCAACACAGCCGCTACCTATTAAGTTCTAGGCAGGCCCTTAACAGATGTTATCCCATCTTGTCCTTGCAGCAACATTCAAAGCGCACTTTATTACATACTCTGTGCAGCTGAATGAAGTTGAAGACAGAGGAAGTTGACAAGGTCCCTTGACAGGGCTCGGGCAGCATCCTGTCCACTCTGCACAGCAGGAGGGAGCAGGCAGGGCGCTGAAGAAGCCCGCACCCCTGAAGTGCACAGTGCCTAGCACACAGTCGGGGCTTTGCAAACGCTTCCTGAATAACTGAATGAATAGGAAAAATGAGAGGAAGAGTTCCACAAGGCTCTATTTTTATCTAGCCAGAAAAAATATGCTTTTTAAAAATTATTTGCCTCCAGCTGATGGTATTGTGAGGAAAGTCATCATTATTGGAGGTAAGATATATTAAAAAAAATATTACCTTTAAAATACCGCTTACTAAGTATATGTAAGTTAATAAGGAAATGCTTTCCACACAACAAAAGTGGTCCCCTTAAATGACACTATGAAATGGCAATGTGAGCATTGAAACCTGGTACAAAGCCCAGATATGTCCCCTTCAGCTCCTGCTGCTGGGGGTATCAGAGAACGTCTGAAGTAACATACCACTCCTAAGGCTGCCTGTTTCCTGTACTTCCCTACCCGGCTTTTCACGTCATCTGTAGAATAAAGTGATCTGCCTAGATGACCTCACTTAACTATGAGCATAAATGGAAAGCAAAACTGTGATTCGTTTCAGTTTTTATTTCAAAAGCATTCCCTTCACACTTCTGACAGTGCGAAAGCAGACTTTCAAGTCAGAAGCTTCAGCTGCCCTCACACATTCTGTGGGTGCCTGTCTGGCTTGCCTGATAGACTAAGCTGTTTGAGGGTCTGGGTAGGGTGTGATTGGGACTGAATACAGTAAAACGTCCCCTCCCGTCCCCTTCCCTTCCCACATAGATAAGCACCTCCCCATCTTGCCCTGCCTAACAGGCCGGGAGTCGTTGTGAAAAGCTGAAGCACCTTATCATTTCCACCTAAAACTGAGCATGTACAATCATAAATAATGGAGGGAGAAGGAAATCCAGCACCATTTTCCCATTCTCAGCCAACTCCAAGGTATGCTACTTCACGGACTGAGTATGCCAATAGGTTCAGTTGCTTGATTTCAGTTCTCAAGATAGACTCTCTCTCTTACCTACGCGATAAAACTTTACAAGGCTCTTCATTAGGTTGTCAGGGAGATGGATTTGACGCTAAATTTTATGTCCACCTTTATGGTCCAAGACTACTTAGGAATTCTGAAAGTATTTAAGTGGAGAAGCAAAAAGAATGGAAGTCTTGAAAACACGATGTTAAGTGAAATAAATCAGACACACAAGCTTAAGTATTGCACGGATTCTCTTATATGAGAAACCCAAAATATCAATACAGACAAAAGTAAAAGATTGACAAAAGAAGTAGGGAGACAGATCTTTCTCAAATGGGAAGGGGTCCAGTGATAGAGTAGGGTGGGCGAGGGGGGAGAAAGAGGACGAAAAGGAATTAAGATGTGTCATACACATGTACTAACTCCACACAAGAAATGTAAATGTTATATGCTACACATATGTACTAAGAAATCTTTTAAAGAATAGGATATTCCAGATAATATTAAGATATACTTCCCCTTCCAGAAGGTGGAGATTAATCCCATTCCCCTGAGTGGTAGGTGGACATAGGGACCGATATCCAATGAACAAGAGTGTGCACAAGGTGAAATAGTAACTAACCGTATCCTGGAGAAACTGGGGAAAAGCTACCACTCAAGCGTAACACGAGTGAGGGTGTGTGAGTAGCATGCAGTTATCGTAGGATATGATCGGGAGAGAACTTCACCCCTATGATCTTCCCAAGAACCTGTACTCTAAACTAATCACATGAAAAACACCAAATAAACCCAAATGGAGGACAGTCTACACCTGAAAGCTGACTTGTGTTCCAAAAAACTGTCAAAGTCACCCACAGCAGAGACTGAAAAACTATCACAGAGCAGAAGAAACTTAAAGAAACATGACAGCTAAAAGTCATGTCTTTGGCTGGGATCCTGAGACAGAAAAAGGACATTGATGCAAAGTTCTGAAGACCTAAATAAAGGAGTTTAGTAATGTCTGTGCTGATGCTGATTTCTTAGTTTTGACAATATCACCAAAACATATAACGTGATAACATGAGGAGAAACAAGATGAGAGGGATATGGAAACACGCTACACTGTATTTGCAACTTTCCCGCAAATCTAAAATGGTCCCCAAATTAAATGGTTATTTAATTGCCCTCACTTCTGTCCGTACGCAGAAGAGAAGGACGTGGAGTGATGCCCTCTGCTGCCCACCCATACATTGCCTTCCTGCCTCTGTGTGCCTCCGGCTGCTGTCAGTGGGCTGGAGGGGCGCGGGGAATAAAAGGCAGCTTGAGAGAAGACAAAGGGCATAGGGAAAACAGACAATAAAAGGAGAAACTATAGAAATGAGGAAAGAAAAGTAATGAAGGAACAGAAAAGGAACTGCAGGAGCAATGAAGAGGAGGAGGAGGAGGGTAAGAGGAAGACAAAGGAAGGCATAAGATCAAAGGCCCTCCAAAGAGATTTGTCCCTGCTCGGAAGCAAACTTGAAGCAGCAAGAGATAATGCACATAGTGCTAACCTGCGCAGGCTCATAAGGGCACCAAATTCGCTGCTGGCAGCTGTCCTTGCTTCTAGACTGCTTCCACATGTCCTTATTTTGTCTAACTGTGGGTAGGAGGAAATAATGTATGCCACTTTCTGGTCTAGCCTCTGAAACATCTCCTGTCACCCACTGTCACCTCTCTCTGCTGCTACTCACACGATGCGCAGTTGGAAGATCAAGCCTCTGAGGTGGCAGAACACCTAAGGAAGGAATTCCAAGTCCCTCCTCCTAAGTGATCACACCTCTGAGATGCTCAAACAACGCTGGTGTTAAGATACTGAAATTTGAGAGCTGTGTGTTTTAGCAGCTAGCTTTTACTCATGCAGAATATAGATTGGTAGACAGGCAGATAGGTAGCTAAGCAGGTAGGAAGGGAGGGAGGCAGGGAACAAGATAGGTAGGTAGATATAGCTTGATAATTAGATAGACAAACAGAAGTGGAGATAGAAACTCCCATGACCAAAATATTCCAGGGCAGTTCAGACTGGGAAGGTGAGTGCAACTGACAGACAGCCTTAGGGAAGAAATAGCATCAGTCTGTGGCCTCAAAGGATGACAGATTTGGGGCCTACAGAGTTTGGAGTATTGCCAGTAGAAACATCTCCCTAATTATCCAGACAGTCAAGAGCTGACTATAGTCAGCAACAGAGATCAGCAGCTGGTTCCCTTTAGCTCAGTACGGCAGGCATGTGGATACAGTACCAAAAAATGAGTCTGAGAAGAGAATTCAGGCTGTGACATACCATATTGAGTCTTAAGGGAGACTTTAAAGAGATACCCTGAGCACCTGAAGTTTATAAGCAAAGTTATAAAAGGAGCAGAGCTAAAGTTCAGGACCATCCTAACCCAACACGGAGAACAAGCGGCAGGCAGACCCACAGCAGTAGGCCAGCATGGACGGTCTGACCTAAGGCATGGCAAGAAGGCAGACTTGTGAGGAATGTTCCAGGAACTGATGTCCCATCTGCTAGCTTCACAGAACATAGTGTCACTGACTGTGACTTTATGTAACTCAAGTGGAATTAATGGCTTGAGACTTCCTTTTCGCCATTCCCATGCGCTACGCTAAATTCCTTCTGTCTAGGGACTATTGTAGATTTTGCATCTGTTGAGTACAAACAGCTCTGATAAAAAAGAGCTTAAGTAGCTTTAATTTGTTATTCAACAAGATGTTCCCATCTTCTTTTACCCATAGCCCAAGCTCAAGATACATGGTAAAGAGCCAAACGAACATTTCCTTATATTTATTTTCTTTCTCTTCTCCCTTTATTATTTCACTTTTTTCTGCTAAATTTCACTCAACACATACTTATTGTCGTGTCTCAGAAGCTGTACAATGTTTTAGGAATACGCATTTAAATAAAAAAGCATCCAAAACAAAATATCCCCTAAATAAGGAGTCAGAAATTGCAGTGCACATGTAGCTAACTGTAAGATAAAGTGCAGCGACCTGTATAAGCCTAGGCTACAAAGAACACATTGAGGAGATGCCTTCTGCACAGGTAGGCTGGAAAGGCACTGGGATATCTGATCTGCAGCCTGTTAATAGAGGGCTGCTAGGTTGAGAGATGGAGATGGACATTCCAAGCCAGCAGCAAAAACGTACCAGTCTACCAAGAGCTTGCCCTGGTTAACAGACAGTAAGGAGCCCATACATTAGTCAGGGTCCCTGATTTAAAGTGATTGACAAGAAACTCACACAGCCTTAAAATAAAGGGAAAGGGAGAGGGAGGGGACAGAGCAGGAGAAAAAGAGGAAGAAGGAACAGTACACAGGCATAGAATATTAGCAATACACTATGATCTGTGAAGCAAGCAGATAGGACAGACAATACTGGGTCAAGTTTGAAGCAGAATCCAGGAAAGTGAAATGATGCCATCAAGATTGTATGTCCATTTCTGAGTACTTCCTTTTCTGTGTCAGCTTCATACTCAGGCTTTTCCCACACTGCAACAAGACTTCTGGCAGCATCAGACATGCATCCCACCTGGTTGGCAGCTTTATGGAAAGACAGCACTTTCTCATTAAGAGAAAACTGCAAACTGCTGCTTACCTTTAATTGGCTGAGATAGAAGCACCTGCCTATCTCCCACCATTCACTGTGGTTGTAGTATAGGGCCCTCCCCAAGAGGTAAAAGGATGGGGGTCAACCTCACACCAACCTTACTGGCAGGAAGTAGGGGAGCAGAGCTTTCCGAAAGGGAGACCAAGCTGCATTTTCACACACAGGAAGGACACATCCCGGGTAGGAGGTAAATGCCCCCATATCTGGATGGCTGAGAAACAATCATGGAGTGGATGGAAGAAGGAGTGGGGGGAGAGGAAGGATCAAAACAAAATGGGCATCAGATGATGGATCCCTTCATGCCATGCAAAGGAGTGTGAATTTCATTCCTCCTAATAATTTTCAACTATTTTCCTCACATCATGAATGATGAATGACACCATCAGTGTGGTTCTTCGCAATTTTTCTGTGCATACGCTATGATTCCACCCTTACCCTCCCACAATAGAGAGCAACGGTGCAGTGAACCTTGCTCTAATCGGTTTTTAAAGAGTAAAAACAAAAAGAGAATAAATAATTCACTAGCTTTTGTTGTCTAATTACTAGTAGCAAAAAATTACTCTGATCCAACACTGTTGCCCAGTGCCTCTGTTGAACACAGACGTTACGAGTAATAGGGAGCCACAGAAAGTTTTTAAGTGATTGAATCTGTTTTAAAAATATACTTGTGATGGCAAAATGTAAGCTAGATTAGATAAGGATATTCCAAAGCTTAAAGGTCAGTTAGGATGCTATAACAGTAAGAAGGTAAGTGGTTCCAAGGACCCGATCCAAACAGCTGGTGGGAATGGAAGTAGGGTCATTACAGGGGCCCTGCACAGGATGTAACTACTTAGTGAGTGAAGAACAACAGAGTGATGCCTCAGGCTTAGCCAAAAGCTTCCCAGCCGTGCATCCTCCTCCCTCCTCTCAATGTCTGTGGACTCCAGCACACACACACTCAAAAGAAGCAAATGAGATGGGCAGAGATGAGGATTCCAGTCTGAGCACAGTTCCTCCTCTCAGGGTCAAAGAATTGTCTCTTCATCTCTGCTTATTAGCTGTACTTTTAAATATCATCCAATAACAATTTATAGCAATAAGTATTAATGTTTTGACGTGATTATTCATGATGGTGTGGACATACTTATTATGGCAATTATTACACAATTATTACTGTTCTTACTACTAGCTGTTCAAAGAAATGTCTTACATTTCTAGCACTTTCACTTAGCTCTATTTAGTTTATTCTCACAATAAGTCTGAAGCAAATATGACCGATCCAATTTATAAAATGCATCAGACTGATTCGCCCAAAACCATGTAACAGACAAGTGGCAGAGGCTGGATTGTAGTTTTAGACTTCTAACTCCTAAAAAAGTGATGTTTCCACCTCATTGTGGTGCTTACTATTTTCAGTAAAAATAAATAAATAAAAGAACAGGATCCTTAGTCTGAGAACTGGATTATCACATAGTTAAGACCTGAGTAAGTAATCTGAGAGAGGGTTTAGCAGCAGAGACTCTGGGAGTCCAGCACAAAATATCTTCCCAGGTGAGGACTAAACTGAGATGGAACTTATCTCGGAGAAGTAAGTATGTTTCTCTGTCATGCTTACATAACAGGGAAGTTTACTTTGTGGTCTGCTATAATAATATCAGCAATACTAAATTCTATTTTATGTGGCTTGGGCCATTTCCTAAGCATTTCTGGGCAGAATTATCTCCTCTGACTTCACAAGAGTCCTCATGAAGAGAAAGAAGAAATGTTTATTCCTTTTGTCCAAATGACAGAATTGAGGCCCCTGGAATTTAATAGTCATCTAATATCAAATGGCTAGCAAAGGGCCCAGGTTCCTTGACACCTGCTCAATACTCTTTCAGACACACTGAAGGTTCTGAAATCTTTTAGAATCACAAACACTCATGAGAATCTGTTGAAAGTTTCTGGTTCCCTAAAAAAATGAACTTGTAAGATGGGCTCTCACTTCTGACATTTCCAGATCCTCTTATGTCAGCCATGAGTGCTGACTCAAGCTTCGATACCTGTGCTACAGTCAAGGACTGTCCACACTGAGTCTGGAGGCATAGTTTGTTGCAGAGGCCTTGGTTATGGCAGAATCCTCAAGAAAAACTGTGACATTATTTTGCCTTAATCACTGTAGAACAGAGCAATGGGTGATTCATCTAGACCTTCAAAGAATAGACTAGTAACTGAAATTTTCAGAAATGTCCTTATGGGCTAAACACCAATAACCACCGGGCCTAAATTTCTTCAGACAGCAGTAGAATTTGATCCAGTGATTTCTGTATTTGATTAGGATAATATGGGTTGCCTTGAGACCAGGTTTGAGAAAGCCTTTTGTAACTTGCCATGGACTAAAGCTATAAATTCTACAAAGAGAGGGACCATGTCTGTTTAATTTCCATTGTATACCTCATATCTACTATACACAAGATCAGCTCAACAAATGCTTATCACAAACAAATAAATCATAAAGAACTTCCAAGTCTATGCCTAGCCCGATTCCCCTGTGCTTTTGCAAGCCACCTTCCTCTCACACTGTATGTCTGAACGCTTTCCTTCATGGAGACTTCCTTTGTGTCACAAACACAGAGTAGTGATGCTTCTGCTAGATGACTGCTGCTATTCAGTGATAAATGGAGAGATCAGAACAGAACATGCTGGGATAGTGCGGAATGAAAAGCACTGCTATAAATGCAAATTGTTTCCTTTTAAACACAATTTATTATTCAGGGAGAAGAAGATATATAAAAATTGAAGGACCATGAAAAGCAACATAATTTTTCATCCTATATTATTTTCTATTAACTTGGAAAATTAGCTGTTAGCATTCTACATAATATCTAAAATGAATTTGCTATAACAATGCCTAGGTGCCTTTCCATTTACAAAAAGATTCATGAGTTTTCTTTCATTCTTGAAAGTAACCACAAATATACGAAATTCTGAAAACAATGCTCTTGCCCATAATCATTATTTGTTTCCTAAACAATACATCCTCCTTTAAACCAGACAGTCTTCATAGACGCAATAGCATTTTCTTGGCAATCATATGTGCTAAGTCCCCAAATCAGCCACTTTTAAATGGGAAGCGGCCCCATCCCACAGATAGAAAGATAGATAACTCCCAAGATGGAGATGTTCCACTTACCAAATGTCCTCATGAGATGCTCCAATCCTTCCACTTCATAGCTGCTTATGGCAGGACTAATTTCCTAGGATTTTTGAAACAGCTTCACTTCATTAGGGCTAATTGTGTACAGCCATCCCAACTCCATCCCATGACTCCATCTTGGAAACTTGCAATTGGCCATGGTGGGAATATTTACACTATAGCAACAGGCGCAGATTCATGTCCAGCCACAGCTGAGTAGATACATTACTATATACTCACACACTGAAGTTATGCAGGAATGAAAAAGAATGGTCTATTGATATACACAAGAGAGATATTTCCTAACATAGTTATTCTAAGAGAAAGACAGAGATTAAAGAAAAAACACATGCAGTATGATTCCATTTATACATAACCCTATAAGATGCATATGGGTCTCTATAATTTATAGAACATCTTCCTGGGATGGGTTGGGAATAACGTAGAGGGAGGAAGCAGAAAAAGCCAAAGGAATGAGGAAGCTTTTGAGGGTGACTGTTCATTATCCTGATTGTGGTGATAGTTTCCCAGGTGTATTTAAATGTCAAAGCCATTTGAATATCTGAATGCGGTCAGGTTTCTTTTCCTGTCAAGCATATATCAGTGAAGCTGATTTCTGAAACTCAGTAACAGTTTCACCAAATACCACCATTTAAATGCTGAGGCTTATTTTTAAAGAACAAGAGTATAATCATTAACATGAATGCTTATGAACTGCAACTTGAATTCCACCTGATTGTTGCTGCAATAGCAATGACAGTAGATGGGAAGGTGTTAAAATATGTTGGTGAAACAAGAACAGGAAGGGCTTTAAGTAATGAGAGGATGGAAGGTGCTGTTCTGAGTGTGGTACACTGGTCTCTATCTCCCCGCTAGACTGTACGCAGTGATTCCCAGCGTCTACCTCAGTGCTTGGTGTATAGTACCTAATTGATAAGGATAATAATTAAATCAGAGAGTGAAAGAGATAAAGAATTGTCTAAGTGGCTTCTCATAATTTGAGGTGTGTATAAAAGGGTGGCGCTCATCTTATTCAATTGCATAAAGCTGTTTTTAAATGGTCTCCTCTGTTTATTCCTGACACATTTCTATGCCACTTCTCCCTCTATATAGAAATTATTTATTTACTTCCCTGTTTCTTCAACTAAACCCTAAATTCCTAGAGGGCAAGAGGATCTCCAAAGTCTTGCCTGGGAAAATACTTTCTTTACATCTTTGCCCCAACTCCTCATCCCAGGAACAATTTATCAATCTGGGCCCTTGTTTCTGACAGAAATTGGAGTGAAGCAGAAAGCACAAGAACTTTAGGGCCAAGATGCTGCTTGGTGCTGTTGTTTCTTGGTTACGTGCTCTTCAACAAGTCACTTTTTCTGAACCTTCCTTGGCTAAGATGTGAGAGAGGAATGCTATTAATTCCTACCAAGAGCAGAGCAAAAAGCGACTGTATGACTCCCCTGAGCAGTGTGTCAGCAAAAGACACAAAAACAGCATAGGTACTATCTAGCTTTACAGACAATGGCAGCTTACTTGAAAAAAATAATACTAATATTCCAAACCAAGGAGAGGTAGCCATTATCATACAGAATCTAAGGGCTTCAATGCTGATGGGGGATTTCTGGAGAAAGCCTCAGGAAAAGGGGGATGGTGCACACCTGTAATCACAGCAAGTGTGGACTCGTAGCAGGAGAATCACAAATTCAAGCCCAGCCTGGGCAACTTGGTGACTTATAGAGACCCTGCCTCAAAATAAAAAGGACTGGGTATGTAGGTCAGTGCAAAGGTCCTGGGTTAAATCCTCAGTACCTCAAAAAGAAAAAAAAAGAAGAGACTTATGAGGAACCTTTTTTGTAACATGGTTTATTAAGAATTAAGATGCCTTTTAAACATAGTGTTGTACTCCTAATTATCTACCTTTAGGATGTGGCTTAAAGCTATCTAGATGCATGAGGATTTTTACTGAAGCATCCTGCTTAAAAGCTAAAAATTGAGGACAACCTAAATGTCCAATAATAATGATGTGGGCAAATAAATTCTCATACACTCACAAAGACACATGCATCTTGTGGCAATAAGGGGAAGATGTTTAAAATAAAATGTTTAGTGAAAGAATGAGACATGAAGTTGTACATATACAAATGTAATTACAACTATGAAAATAAGGCGCACATACTTCAGGAAGGATGCTAAAGTGATAACAGGGTTTATATTCAGGAGATTTTTCTCTTACCACTTATCAGTGTTCTATAAGGTAAGTGTATCACTTTTAGAGTAAAATATCATTTTTGGAAAAGAGGGACCAAGAAATCAAGGCAATGTCTCAAAGTCAGCCTCTCTGGAGAGTGACAAGGCATTACAGCCATCAAACAGTAAGTAAAAATAGTGCCTAACAGGCTTTTGAAAGCTTCTACATAGCACATTCCCCAAAGAATACACGTGATTGCCTGCATTCTGTTCAATTGGCTTTTGGAGAACGAAACATAAGGGACATTTGGTGATACTTCAGTTATCTAAAATGGACAGACATATGGCATCTTAAGGGGTGGGAGAGCTCATTCTGTGATCATTTCAAAACTCCAGACACCTGCCCCGGATAAATGCTATGCTCCATGGGAAGCGAGCAAAGTCTGTAATCAGCGATGATGGTCAGGAAAGGCCTTGGTGGTCATTAGAGAAATAGCACCTACGGCAATAGCACATACCAAGGCAGCCTGAATGCAGGAGAATGAAGAAAAAGCACAAGCCAGCCAAAGAGGAGCCTGACACAGGCAGAGAACTTGTTCTCACAGTGTTCCCACTGCCTGGAGGCTGAACCAAAGAAGTCTGTAAAGCATGCAATTTGCATGCAATTCTGGGGCCCCACCCAGGCACGTGGACATTAGTGCTCCTGTGAACACTGTGCAACCTAGGTTAAGAACCACTGAAATAGAAAGTAGATAATTCCATAAGAAGAGGAGACAGCTCTAAGTATATTACCAGAAAATGTCTTCAAATGGGACAAGATGAAACTATAGCAAGAAGGTGGTTTCTGGTGAGGTCATCAAAGTGGATCGGATTATTAGAAAAGGAAAGTGGTTTTAGAACTTGTTAGATTCTCTCTCCCTCTCTCTCTCTCTCTTTCACACACACATACACATACACATATACACCTATGATTGACTGTAATGATTACATTTATCATGGGAGTTAGTACACTCACTGATTTTATTAGTCTTACGATGTGTTGTTTTAAAAAACAAAGCAAAAGCATTTCTTAAATACAGTCTGTTATCTGTTGGCTTAGAGTTATTCACTACAGCTGGGTTGAGAACTACCGGGAAATGTAACAACAAAGTAAATTCAACCCTGGTTTGGGACAGGCATACTCAAGAATAAAATAACCAGCAGAGCGTAACACAAACACAGAATTAAACAATTCTAATTCAGGTCCCACCACACTTTTTTATGCAAAATCTGGACCATGTTAGAAGAATGAGAACGATGACAAATCAAAGTTTGCAGCTCAGGCGAAGTTGTCTGTCTGAGTCTCGTCTTCCTGTCTGTGGCTTTGCAGAGTGCATGAGTCACAGCCTGGGACCGTCTGTGAGGTGCCTGCTAGGCGACTCAGTGGTGCAGCAGATAGCACGCTGCACTTCTAGCGACAGACTGTGAGGTATCTCCTTTCACGCGCCTGAGCCTGCTCACCTGAGCCAGAGTTACCACCTTTCCTAAACTGCATATAGCAGTGCTTGTCCGGTGGAGCTGGCTCCCAGGATCTGGAAGTAATTTGTCCCGGAAAATTCACTTCTATGTACATTTAAGGGTAATTAAGAAGCGGAAGGCAGGCTACAGTTATAGGGCTGTCTGCTCAACAACCATTAGCTACTGCTGCGCTTGGAAGTAATTTAAAATATGGTTTCTATTCCAACCCATGCAAGGAAGCATATTTGAGAAGTTTCTCCCAAGCCCGTCTATGCACCTCCTCTGGGCACCGTGGGATCCACAGGTGTTCAGCCTGCAGTGCTGCTGTTCTTCAGCTCCATCATCCCTCACGAAAACTTTATTTTGATGCTGTGTGTGTAGGAGAAATGTAATTCCTAATTCTGTAATTGAATGAAAACATAAATAGTCTCCTTTCTGTTGGCTCAAAGATTTCCAAGAACTCCAAAAGTTTCTGCCTGTGGCACAAGGCCCAACCATATATAACCCCAACCTTTCTTTTATATGGTTACAAACATTACCTGGCTCCCCTTCCTGTACCTCAGATGCAAATCAAATGTTCCTTCAAGTTGTGCCATATTTTCCTGCCTCTCAGCCCTCGTCCATGGTGCTCCTTTTGCTTCTCTTTTATGTCCATCATGACTTAGAGTGTCCTGTCTCATGGTTATCGAGACCTATTCAACATAGTCATGGATCCATAAGAGGTACAGGTGAGCAGGAGATGTGCTGGCCCAGTTCACTATGTGAGGCTCCAGTGCCCAGACCAAATGTTTCTGTGTAGGATACTCTGAGGCCTCAAATGGGAAGACAGCATTTGTTTCCAGGAACATTTTTAGAAGGAAACTGCTCCTTTCCAGTGGCAAAGTCAAACCCCCAACCATAATGCTATAAGTACTAATACTCCACAGACTAAAACACTGAGTGACATTATTGTAGGGTTAGAAACATAACTGTAGGTCCCTGCTGCAGAGAATGGGGATCAATACCAATTAAGTGGTACCCAGAATTGCATTACCACAGGACTATTTGAGAGAAGTTTGCTTTGTTTTTACAGAAGGTACCTTAATTTTGTAATTGAACAAAACAAACAAAAAGAAACTAAATGCAGTCAAGTCATTCATCATGGAAAATTTGTAAAGGGTGACATATGGTGCTTTTGAGATGTTTCCCAGTGCAGGGTCCTACATCACTGGGCCAAGCTGTCTGTTTACTTCATCTACCACCATGACTTAGCCCCAGGCCTAGTACGAAGGAGGAAGAGGAGATGATGTAGGAGAAGTGAAAATCCAGAGATGTGGTTTTTATGGCTAGGGAATTAAAGAGAAGGGAAACAGGGCCAGGAAGGAAAGGGTGAGAGCTGTGTGTCCTCCCCCGCTCCCTCTAGAAAAGCATCTGCCCACAAATTTGAGAACTGCACATCAAAGTGAATGCAGTGACCAGTAGCTGAGTAAAAAGAGGCTGGACTTGAACTTTCTCAGGTTGTCCCTTAGGCTCTGGAGTTTGGACAGACCCCAGTTCCGACAAGCTCCTGCAGCAAAACTGCAATATTACCTGGAATCATGACTGAATAGTTAGCCAGTGATCTTGACATGGGGACAGAGTAGGAAGCACTGAAGCCTGGACCATCTTAGTCAGAACCAGGTAAGAATCACAAGCAAACATCAGGGATGTTCAAAGTACTGCCAGGAGCAGAGGAGGAAGGGTAGGCAAAGGAGCCCACATCCCACCTGCCAGCAGAAGGAGCTAAAGGTTCTCTTTGTTCTGCCTCTACCAGTGTCACACAAAGCTAGGCATTGCGTAGGAGAGGTTGTCCAGGAGCAGGAACTGAACAAATAAGCATTTTCCATACAGAAACTAAACCATCAGGGGAAAAAAACTGTCCAAAACTATCTACACCTGACTTTAAATGTACAATTTCCCTGTTTAGTACCCAGTGAAGGGGGGGGGTCAAAAGGAAGATCAGCCCAATTAAAAAGAACATTAAAAAACTACATTTCTTGCATATCTTGAGGTACTGCCAAAGTCATAACCCTGTTACACAGGTGCTTCTCACGGTGTGACATCATTCTAAACAGCAGTTTTTTTGTAAAGTAACTCCCCATTCCATACTGAGTGACAGAATAAATTCTCTATTCTCTGCTAAACCAAGTCAAAAAACTTTAGCATAGAAAAGAATCTGACGGGGATAGTTCTGGCGAGCTGACTTCAGCAGAACACTACCTGTACTGCAGGCTTCTAAAGTCCGCAGAGCATTTCCCATAGGATTTCCATTGTCCTCCCATCTCCCAACCAGGAATTTCTCTTCCACTTGGGATGTATTGAATTTATACTTCCAGCTTCTAGAATCACACTATCCTTCTCATAGGAGGGTGATGAATTAAACACAAAAAACAACAAATACACTCCAAGCATTTATGACCCAAACAGTGATGACTGCCCCCCCTCAAAAAATTAGTATCTAATGTGAAATAGAAATAGGAGTCATGAGGGACATGCTATGGTTAGAGAGGCTGCAAAGTGTTTAGGGAGCATGTGAGCAGAAGGTCCAATAGCCCAGCCAAAGAAGTACCAAGCAAGAGCACAGGGTGTCTTTGGCTTTAGGCTACACCCAATTTCCCCACAAACCTTTGCGACTCTACTACTTCCATCCCAATCCCTCAGCTTCTGAAAGGCTACCTTCAAACATGGCACACTCTTGAAAATCTCCAGTTTTTGACTTTACAAGTTACATACAGAGAAGTTATTTCTTATGAAGCTGGAGAGGAGAAATGTATCACTATACCTCCCACACTGACCCCCAGGCATTGGTTGGTCCAAGCTGACCTCAGGTCTTCATGCTTCCTTTATTCAAAGAGAACATCAAGGATTCCCTGCATGCAACAGGTCTCTTTGTAGCCTTGGGCAGAAGTTCCTGTTGCTAATTAGGAAGCATGGGGAAGCTTATTCACACCTGACAGGTGGAGAGATTTTGATGCTGGCTTTATAAGGAACGTTTCAGCTCTCCTCCCGACATGACAGCTGTAAACTCTCCCCTCTTTCCTGAGGGGCTGCTCTAGAATAATTTACATTTTGAAAAATGTGCTGCTAAGAGATACTGTAACTTAAGCATACACCTATGTGAGGATACCTTGAATGAGCTCAATTCTAGGGGATGGAAGCCTCGATTTGCCAACAGCCAGATGAGAAGATGCCCTGACTTGGAGAAGGACACACTCTTTAGGGAAAGTGAGCCCTGGGGGCAAGTCTGTAGCTTGAAACGAAACCTGCTGTATGGAGTTCAACATTATTGAGCATTTCCTTTAGACAGTACAAACAGCCTTTTTTCCCCCCATTTCCATTAGTATTAGTGATTGAGCCCAGAGTCTTTACCCTGAGCTGCATTCCTAGCCCTTCCTCAATTTTTCATTCTGAGACAGGATCTTGCTAAGTTTCCCAGGCTGGGCTCAAATTTTAAGATCTTCCTACCTCAGCCTCCCAGAGTGCTGGAATTATAAGTGTGTGCCAATACTCTTAGCAAAACAGCGATATTTTTAACACAATTCAAAATTATTTCCTCTACATTGTAATTTCCTTACTTAATCCAATGCCTTATCCAAGTCTCTTCGAAGCAATGAAAGTACAAGATACTAATGAAAACTGTGGCCTGGCCTATGTCTACCCAATACTGTAGCCCAGAGGAAAGACAGAACATCAGATATAAAATTTTAAATTAAATATATAGGGACTGGCCCAGGATTTCTAGGCCTAAAGAGCTAAGCCATGGCATCAAGCTACAAGTGTCAGGTGGCACAACAGAGGATCACAGCCTGACAGAACAGTGTATCGGGCTTGGTCTTTTGAGACACTGCTACGAAGACAATATTAGACATACAAGAAAGTTATCAGGAGGGAAATCTGTAAGAGAAAATGGATATGTGTGGAGCTTGGAAGGCAGGGAAAGACTGGAGGCACGTTTGGCTGCCAGTAAAGGAAGGAAAGAAGGAAGGGAGGGAGGAAGGGAGAAAAAAGAGGGGGAAAGAAGACAGGAAAGGAGGAAGGTAGATTAGTTGTTGAACACACGTTAGTCTACAGTGGAGCTCTAAAAAAATTTCAGCCAGGCCATCATGGAGGCCTCAAGCCAAAGTTATCATCAGAGGAGCCCAGAATCTCCAGGAACAGGTGGGCTTAGGATGCCTGGCATGCTTGGTACCCTTAGAATGCAGTCTCAACCATCAGGACAATTTTTCCCACATAGCAACCAGGACCATGGTCTGTGTACACTCCCTATGGTCAGAGATGTGAGAGGTGCCTTCTCACAGGGACAATCCCTCTACTCCCCAAAATGCCAGGAGAAGGGCCAGGAAGAATCCAAGAGGAACAGTGTCTATTTCCTGTATACTTTGTCAGCTTCTAACATTGGAAATTCTGTCTCTAACAACTTCATTACAAAAAGAGACCTAAATATTTGCCTCATGGAAAGCCAGAGTTGAAATAGACACTCTTTAAGTTTTAAAAAATACTGAGTTTGTTTTTATTCTTTTCATGGCAGTCTTGAGAAAGACCTCCTACTTTGTATTAGGGAAGACTTGAGGAGAAGGCAAGGCTAAGTCAGGAGAGCAGTGTCCCCAGAAGTCCCCAGCGGGTAACCAACACATGGTGGCAAAGAAATCCACATGACCAGACTTCACATGAGCTAAGTGGGAACTGTGACCCTGACTCATTCCAGGGAGGAGTACAAAGCTGCAGGGGACCCTACCACACGCCATGCCATATCATCAGCCAGATGACACATTTCCTGAAAGTAATCACGTCAGAAACTGACTTCTTGGCAACAGCCCCAAGTGGAAAAAGTGTCTGCCAAACCCCCAAATGAGAGCGAATTCAATGATTTAATTCTGCATGGAAATCGCAATCCATTAAATGGGATCTGACAAGCCCTTAATCTCATCTGTAGCTGAGGTGCTGGCTCGATGCAGTTCTACTCTTGGGAACATATTTTTAGTAAGCTATGTATAGAATCTAGACAGCCTTTGCCAAAGCCCAAATAAGTCTGTTCTAAGTGGGAAAAGAAGTTCATCAAACCTCCGGTGACTCTCTAAGGAGTAAGCATGCTATTCTTCCAATTGCAAAGTTATCAAAACCTGACAACGCAACGTACACTGGAAGTTACAAGATTCAAGGTGAGTAACTGATGCAGCTGGTGCACTGGTGACTTCAGGACTTCTGCTACTGCCGAAAGAGGTCAGCTGATGGCCAGCCCTGCTCATATTCCCAGATTGGTACTCACTGCAAGACCCAGGCACAAAAGAAAAATGTTGGGGTATAAAGGATTAACCCTCTTCTGAACCCAGTTTTAAAAACTGGGAGAAGATGGAATTGGAGTTGTCATCTTTGCTAACCCACCTAATCCTAATACCAGCCCCTAAGGCCCAGAACGGTATTTTCCTGTTTCCACTAGTAAAATGGGGAAACAGAATCAAAGCCATGGCCCCAATTACACAGTTTAGAAGAGAATTTGCAAATTCACACTTGTGGGCTCTACACCACTCAGAAGGTGGCCCTCAGACTATCACAGACCCATGGAAACAAAATCTGCTTTTCACAGGATTTCCTAAGGAATTCATTTAGACATAAAGTTTGAGAAGTGATGATTAAAAGTCTTCTATCCAAAACAAGTAGGTGCATTGAAAACACAAGTAGGTGGATTGAAAACCTAAGTCTGGACTCAAGATTTAGTGCAATAGGACAGGGTCAGGTTTATAGGATGTGCATGATATATATATATATATCAGATTTTATACTCAAAGTGCACACCTAAACTTCCACAACCAACCACACTATCTCACTTCACAGAAAATCCCAGAATCTTGAAAGCCAAGGTGATGTGGTGTTAGTAGAACATGGTGGAGATGTCATTACTGAGTTTAATTCTCCAACCCTGACATCTACTGTGTGACTCTGGGCAAGTCATTTGATCTCTTTGCACCCCAGTTTGCTTGCTTGTCCAACTGGAAGAACAACGCTCACCTTGCCAAGGTTTGAGAGATTAAGTGAGCACCTGAACATCCATTCTTGGCCCCTCACACATGCTTAGTAAACTCTTGTTTCCTTGACTTTCACTATGATCTGGGCAGGTTTTACCTGTGCAATGTGTACATCAGAGGCTGTGCTCTCAACAGCCAGCTCCCTCCTGTCCTCTTGGGTCTCTAGGGGCAGGTACTGAGATTCCTGTCACCACTCAGTCAGGCTGGACTCATGTGTTTTCCTTACCCCTAGGTTCAATGTATTTTCTCTTCTCCTTTAAGAAAAGTCTGGGCAGAGCAAGAGGCTCAAAGGGAGAGGACATTAAGAACAAGAGAAAGAAGCACCCAGGGCAATTTCTCAGGGGAGTTGCCTTTCTAGACTGGTATATTCTGTTTAGTTCTCCCCACTTTCTTCTTTTCAAGAGTCTCACCTTTGGGAGCAGACATGTCATTCTAAAAACTTATCAAGCTTTCAGAGCCCACAGCATCTGCAGCTGGAGCCATACTACCTAAGTCTAACCAATGTAATCTATACAGGTAAGGTCAAGGGTACACAAGAGTTCCAGGGAGTGCTGAGCAGAAATACCAAATTAATACCTCTTGAGCACTTTTGGGATGCTGGATACTGCTTGTCTCTTTCATATATATCTCCTTTAATCCTCCCAACAGCCCTGGGAAGTGGATCTTTTTATCACCACTACAAAGATTTAAAAGCGGAGGCTGAATTAGGTAAGTGACCTGCTTGAATTAACATAGCAGAACATTTCCAAGCTCAAAGGGATATTTAATATTCGTTCAATAAACAGATGTATACCAAAAACATGTGTGAAACAATGGAGTGAACAGAAGCTTAAGCCCACCCCCCCCACACACACACAAGTAAAGTCCAGTAGCTCTCCAAGATTGGTCCTTCAGCTGGCAACATTAGCATCTCCCGAAGCTTGTTAAAAAAGCACATTCTTGTGCCCCTCTTCACCTAGGGGTGAGCCCTGTGATATGCTTTTAACTAACAGTGATTGTCCTGCTTAATCTAGTTTGAATGTTCAGAGCCACTATTCTGGTCCAATTTCAGTTGTAACAGTTAAAAAAAAAGATCTACCCAACACACACACACACACACACACACACACACACATACAAAGTATGTGAGGAGGTAGATATGTTAATTAGTTTTACTTGATCATTTTCAATGTAATATATGAAAACATATTATAGTCACAAATATATATTTTTATTGGTCAATAATTCATTCAGAAATCTAGGGGAAATAAAGAACAGAAAAAATAATTTTGAAGAGGTGAATGTTGCCAGTGGTAAAAGAATTGGAACTAAAGCCCAATACAGCCCCTATTGGAAGGTGAACTGGGGGTGGTAAAAGAATTGGAACTGAAGCCCAATATATCCCCTATTGGAAAGTGAACTGGGTAGTGTAGTGTGTGCCTTTCATGAGGAGTGACAATTAAAGCCTCTAGCACAACCAAGCATTAAACTGTGTTCCTTTCCACAGATGTCCATTGGAACATGAACTTGGGCGGGCTGTGGAAAGCTTCCCTGCAAGCTCTGGAACATTCTTTGCAAGACTGCTGAACTATCTGCTCCAAGACAGAGCACTGGCCTCATCCTGTTGTCCAGCAAAAAGAGGGACAAGAAAGGACAAGCTCAGCCACACTGAGAACTGAGATGGCACTTGTACACAGCCCAACTATCAATGAACTCCAGAGAAGGAGGAAAGATGGTACCTCTCACTTCTAAAAATCTCTATTGCTAAACCTGAGTGTCAAATTCTTATTTTTAGCTATACCATCTGGCATTACCGGCAACTGACACAGGTAGTGCTGGTCACCAATGTCAGCCCTCAATGTTTGTAAGATGGACTTAGAGGTGGAAATCTAAATCTAACTTGTCTTGAAGATGCACTTGAGTAGCAAGCTTGCTTTTTGGGATCTACAAATAATATGTTTATTTGGGATGGGATTCCAAGGACTGACAGAGAGTAAGTAGGATCTACATGTACTCAAGTAAGCCCCTGCTGTTGTCACTGGGGACCACCAATCTCCATGCAATTGTACATAATAGTTCGCACCTGGATTCAATCAGAACTGTATGGTCTACTTCTTTGGGTCAGTTTCTCTTTCTCTATAATAGTGAAAATGTTTCAGGGCTGTCAAAGCTGCACTGAGCAATGTAATAATACTTATTATTGTCATTTTTGGAGCAGGGAGCCTGGGGGAGGCTGAGACACATATACACTTTTTTTAAAAAGTACCTACAATTTATAAATCTTTCCTACCTTTGGGAATGGAAAGAGGAATTTAACTTTAGAGATGACTGTCATTTTGATTTAGAAAGACCTATCTGAAGGAAAATCTTATGCAAATATTAAACAAGTGTGCACTCTTTGCCCCAGGCGTGGCTTGTATATATTTGCCTCTGTCTACTAGCAGGGAGTCAGAAAAGATTTATGGGAAAACTAGAATTAAGTATCTTCACGGTTCCTTTTAAGGATCAACTTTGTTAGCACTTTGTTAGTTTTCCTGAGAAAAACTCTGGTAGTTCCCCCTGAGACTAGACATCAAGAAAGGTCCACAGAAGCCACTGCGAGGTGACTTCACAAGGAAGAAGAGATTTGAGTTGTTCATCATCCTCGTTATTTTCCTGCTACTGAGACATAATGCTCAACACTGGCAATTTAAAGTCCACCATTACAGTCCACAGTCAGCCGACTCCAAGGCAGAAATGGCACACTGAAAGGTTCGGGCAAAGGAAAGCTGCTCACATCCTGGTGACCAGGAAGCAGAAAGAGAAGCGAGGAGCCCAGGAGGGAGATGCGACTCCAGTGACCCACCCCCACCCAAGTCACACATCCTAACAGCAAGTCAGCGGTAGCACCTCCGTAATTCAATCAACTGCCAAAACTCCTACCTCTGAGTCTCAAGACTCTTGCAGGACATTCTTATCTACACCATAGCAGTGGTGTAGACCCATAACCTCACTGAGTTCAGAAAATTCGGAAAGTCTGCCCTCAGCATGAGACCCCATTTTCTGGCAGGTTACAGAAGGTGAAGCAAAATCTGAACTGAAGCTTTGACTATTGTCAGTAAGCCTTGGGGTCCTTAGGAATAGTGAGTGAGGGAAAAGGATCTCCCCAAAAGTGATTTCTTAGTAGCATGGCTTTTATCACCCCATTTTGGATTTTGTTTGGTAATAAAGGCTGATGACAACATTTCAGGGCCCCAGACTCCAAATGCCCTCCAACTATGAACAACCAGGAGCGAGAAGGGATTACCCATATCCATTATTTGTCCTGTGTCACTCAATAGCACAGAGGAGTGATGACTCAGTGGCACAGAGGATCCTTCAGAGGAGCTGTGAGAAGTTGGTAACATCAACACAGAGGAACCATGTGCTCCTGATCAAAAAAACCCTCCATACCTGAGAGATACAGGACATCAGCAAGCACATCCACAGGCCCTACCATTGGATTCCCATCCCCACTTGGAGACTTTTAGCCTCAACTGCTAAAAAGAGTTTACATATGGGTACTTACTATGTTCTCCCTAGTACACCAACTGTTACAAGGAAACAGGAATAAATTTTGAACTGAAAAATTTATAATTCAATCTCTTTCTGGAACCAAGACTTTGAAATATAGTACACACACATGCATCAGGGTATCTAGAATGTTCTGAATTTCAAGTCAGAGAGAAGAACCCAACACTTTAACCTCGGCAGAATGGGGAGACTATGCTCCTTGGTGGCACAAAGTGTTCATAGGTCCTGAGAGCTCTGATCATGGACATGCCCCTAAACAAACATACAGGGGTATAATGGGCTTTTCTTCCTAGGTCACTGACATTGGAAATTACCAATTCTTAGATTATATTTCACTCCTTAAAGGGCCTGGGGGGTTGGAGGAAGCACAAATAAATAATACACTCCTATAAGCATTATTTAATATCCAACTACATTTCATTTCTTTCTTCAAAGAAAGAAATATAGGCATACAGAAAATGAGCAGCATTATTACAAAGGAACCTTAAAATACTCTGTAATTTATTTATTGGTAAGTAAACTGGTTCCACAATTGAGTCACTTCCTTATAATAATTTATGCAGAACAAACTTCACAGCTGACCTTTCCATGAGAAGATGTTTATAATCTAGCATTATTGTTGAAATCCGTCAAAAGATGGCTGTAGAACAGCATACAGCTGTATTAAGGTCACCAACAAGTGAATATCCAGTGCCAGTGGCTTTGTAGCCCCAACTGCAAAAGGGCTGACGTACTTGTACCGCTGTGTCCTTCCTACTGTGCCAAGTGGTACAAGTACTCGGAAATAAATTGACCTTTACAATTTATAATTTCATCTCCTTCAAGAACCAAGACATTGATACATGTTACAATTAGCAGTCAAACGAAGGCCCATGAATCAGTACATCCTCTCTATTAAAAAACCTGAAGGCAATCTCAAAGGAATAGCTACTCATAGGGATGGGCACACAAATAAGATGTTCTTCCTGTGAGCGTCACTTTCTGGATGCTCACTTAAGACGATGAGCCTGGTTAGTAGTGAAAGAATGAACTATAAGAACATCATATATGAAGAGATTGGTTACAAGGTGAGAAGACATAAACCAAGAGAGCCACTCAAAGCCCCTTCCCCCAGCCCCTTGGAGAGATTTGCAGATTTGTAGGATGTGGCTCTCTCTGGGTGAGTGAGTTCTATTTTATTCAAAACTGTACAATGCAATACACAAACCCTTTCTAGGAATACGAAAGGCACATTTGCCTGAATTGTTACCTCACCAACGTAGCCGTGATGTTGTTTGGAAAATGGAACCCCTATTCATCAGTCCTTTTCAGAACTCATTTATAATTTAGTCTTTGCTAAAAATCCTTGCACTATGAAATGGCTTTTACCTAGCATTTACCCACATCACCTAGATGCAAAGGAAACACAGGTTTTTCAGAGACATTCCATGGACTCCAAATATTTTCTGGAGCAAAGATTGCATATTCTGCCAGCTATGTGAAAAAAGTAAGAGAAGTAAAATTATATACCGAAAAAAGTAAGAGAAGTAAATTAAGAAACAGGAAGAAAGGAGAAAGGGAAGGCAAACTGGAAAAATGATTAGATGGTAAATTCTGATCCCAGTAGTACTATATGTTTCAAGGCCCATTCAGGACAGTTATCTGCCTTTCTTGGTCACATACCCAGATTAATTTCTGTTTAATATGGGTGAAAAGGCAAGAGACAAGTTATAAGGAAAATTGAGTGTAAACCAGGTACAGTAGTGCATAACTGCATTCCCAGCACTCTGTGAGACTTAGGCAGAAGGAGCATGTGTCTGAGTCCCACCTGGGCAACTTAGGGAGACTCTTTCTCAAAATAAAAAGGGCTGGGGATATAGCTCAAGGCAAAGGTCCTTGGTTCAATCCCCAACAGCACAGAAAAAAGGGAGAAAGAAAATAAAGTACAATAAGATAAAAGGAGTTTGTGCAGAGAGACACAAGACTAAACAAGAACAGAGTAGACAGCCACCTGCAAAACAACACCAGAAGACCCTCACTGCCTTTCAGTCAGCAGTAGCTCTTCTATTTTTTCAAAACAGGAAACTTCCCCAGCAAAGATTCCAAAGACACAGGGCTGGAGCTATCCCACCACATACTTCTCTGGGCACTTATATGGGCAGATCATCCTCACTGGAAGCAAAAGACACATTAATCTGATTCAAATTACTAGTATCAGTAAGTCCTTTGCCTCAGCATTTAAATGCCAATAACAATCAAATACTAATAGCAATTTAACTACTGGTGTGGTCTTCACGACATTCAGGAGATGCAGCCAGAAGTCCAGCTAGCATTGACTCCACTGCCCCTTCATCAGTTCTAATTTACTCAGCATAAAGGAATGAAGTAACGTGCTCGCCATGCTGACTATGCATCCAAGTTGGTTAAAACAGCTCTTCAAACAGATAATGAGAAGCAAATTGAGTTTTCATCCACCAAACCTGAAGGATGTCTTCACCAAGGCTTCTGGGCTATCCAGCTGTGGCAATTCATCTGCTAGGATTTCTTCTGGAGGTCGAGGGTCTTGGACAATCATGGGCCGTGGCTTCTCTTTGACATTCCCTGTGAGCCCATCAATGAAGGAGTTCCACAGACAGTTCTGAGACTTAGAGCCTGAGGATGAGGGGGGAAAAAGATGTGCAGGTAGATCAGCAAACTATGCCATGTTGTGCCTTCCCACTCAAGATGTTCAAAAGCAGAGATTTCTATATTTTTCACCATCTCCATTAACATCAGAGGGCTAGAGAAGATACTGGTCAGCAACTTAATGGGTAACCAGAAACGTTTGCTTGCATGCACAGAAAATAGGTGGCACTGGGTAGCTTGACTTATAGCTAAACATAATGGATGCATCCTGTTTCAAAGCAGAGCAACCAGCCCAAACTCCTCATGGAGCCCTGGGTATCTACTGAGATGTTCATTTAGCAACTGGGAGTACACATAGCACAGCCATTGTATAAAATACTGGAGATGTCCAAACACAAGTTTCATACGATCTCAGTTTGCCTGAGGCCCAAACTTCAAGACTTCTTCTATGAAGCCCTCACTCCGCTTAGAGTTGGAGGAACCTCACCTCTCAGAACTAGAACTCACCATCCTCAGGTTGATTCTTCAGCAGTATCCAAGAGCCAAGGGAAACTATACTGCATGTCTATTGGTATCCTGCTCTACTAACACCTCAAGCATGATTTAAATGTGAAACACCAACCCCAGAAATCATGTCACAAAAGTAGAGCCAGATTATTTGGGTGGTCAAGGTCAACAGTGATAGGTCGTGTTGACAGCATGTACCCCTCTGTGATCTGATGGAAATGGTGCTTTCCTTTTCCCAACCCCCTCATCAAAACATATAACCCCATCATATGCAGCATTTTTCTAGCTTCTATAAATCTCAGACTGTAACATTTGCCCCATATGCAAATGCCACACACAGCTAATTCTATCTCCTGCCTCCCTCTTCCCTTACACCTCCAGTTCCCCAGGATTCTCCACCTAGGAGTGCACTTTTTAAATATGGACCACCCAATCAGAGTCCACTTCAGCCTCCTCCTTAACAGGATTTTCTTGCTCCTAGCCCCAGTCTCTGCTCTGATAACCCCAAATCCCTAATCACCCTGGGTACAGATACCAGACTACTAGGTATTGGAGAGCCCCGGTGCTTCAGACGCCACTGATTCACTTAAACGAGCCCAACCCTAATCCTGTTTATCTGGACTCCTCTGCCCCTTCCCATAAAAACCATGACAAAGGCTCTCGCTCATTGTTCCCCTATCATTCTCCTCACAACTGGCCCAGGTGATTTCCCACGGCATCACTCATGACATGATGGAGAACCCCATGGTTGGAATCCATGAGCATCACAGATTATCTTTTCAATGGCAGTGTCTCCTGATCTGTGGGCTTCACCACACCTGAATGATAAAACCTATGAGAAGATCCAGTCTAGTCATGGGGAGAACGTCACATAAATCCCAGCTGAGGAACATACCTGAAAACACCTCAACAGTACTTTATGTCATGTGAATGCTGCTCAGGGAGGAGTAAGAAGTAGTGCCTGCTAGTTCACACCATCCACATGATAGATGAGTGAAGAACAGTTCCGTGTGCACATGGAGACCCCTTTCAAGACCCAGGCCAGCTACCTGCAGCCCACCACAGAAGAAATAACCGTGGCTCCATCACTGAGATCCAAAGAACTTCACACACAAAGGGGAGCAGCTCACACACTTCCCCAAGCCTTCACTGTGGAAACCCATGGATCTGCAAGTGATTCTTTTAATGATCATGCCGTGACTGATGACTGATCCCATTGTGAACGGTCCTTCTAAATATTTGTGTAAATCATGAGCACATTAGTGGCAAGAAATAGATGCCTCAAACCCCTCAAATTCATGACAGCTTTCTTAGAACCTGAAATATATACCTCAGTATGATCTGGCCTAATTAGTTCTGAGTTCTACTTAATTACAGCTTCTGTTGAATGGGATAATGGCTGGAAAACTCCAGGACAGAAATAGCTTTCATATTTTCCTCTTTTAAAACTTTTACTAGTATTTTAGATGTTTCATTTTTGTTTGAATTCAGTTAATTTTTTCACTGCCTCACGCTGTGGAAATTTTTGTCTTAGTCATGATAGAAGTGTTTATTAATGTATGGTATTCTCATTTTATTTGCATATTTATCTTTTACATGTTTTCTGTCCATAAATATGGAGAGGATCTTTGTATTTTTTATCTTGAACCACAGCTTTCTAGAACACAATTCAAACTATTGATGAGAGGCTTCTCTGGTTCCAGCATCTTCTGAATCAGGGTGCCTAAATGCCCAAACCGAAGCCTCCATCTCTCCTGGCCTTTCTCTCTTCTTTATCTTTGTAGCCGATCAGTGACATCCTACAGATTCTCTCTGCTTTTCTCTCAGCAGCACTGGTTCCTTTCTCTTCAATGTCATTGGCCTTTTCTAGACCCTACATTTTTTCATGATTTGCTGCCATCTTACTAATCACCCTCTTTTTAGGCTCTTGAAGTCCCACTTTATCTGAGGATCACTGATTGTCTTGCTGTTTCTGTTGCTGGGGAAAAATACTCAACTCCCACAATGTAAGGGGGAATAGGTTTAATTTTGCCTTGTGGTTTTAGAAGTGTCAGTCCTTGCACAGTGGGCTCCAAGGCAGCAAAGTAGGGTGGAAGGCTCTGGGCAGAGGAAAGCCACTCACCTCATTACAGACAGGAAGCGGAGAGTAAAGAGAGGAACTCTGGAGGGAGAGAAACCCTTCTAGGACACACCCCAGTGAGCCAAGTCCTTGGACCAGACTCACCCCTGAACAGTAAATCAGCTACCCCATAGAACCTGTCTCCTTCTAAACATGTGAGGCTTTGGCAGCTGTTTCTGATCTAAAACACAACATTGATTTCCAGCATTTGTTTGAACAAACACCCTCCTTTTCTCTATAGGCTAATAAGACAGAAGTCATAAACAACCCCATAGGAATAATTGTACTCGGAGCTCTCCCAGATTAAGAGAAACCTCAGCCTTTTTCATTTTTTTCCTTTTTTGCGATTGCTTATAGGTCAAAGCTCCAAAGACACAATAATGAATTTAACTAAAGACTATGGTAGGGAAGAAAAACAACACTCACCCAATACTGACTCTCAACTCCTTTCACATTCCCTCCTCCTCACTCATCTTTCTATTTCAGGGCCTAGAATGGAACTTGACACAGTGAGAGAATTCAGTATGTGTTTATAGTGTGCAAAATGGAGGGACAAAGGGAAATGTACAGAAAGGTTATTGTAAGGTTTTTATTGAGACCAACTTTAAGAAAACAGGCTGCTGCTTTGGTTCATCCTGGAACAAGATGTGCATTAACAAATAAGAGTTCTTTATTAACACAGAACCAGACCTTCATTCATCCATGAGGGTTCAATTTCAAGAGCTCATGAATGCAGTCTTACCTATACCCTGGCCCTAAGACATAAACCCCAGTGAGGTCCAGGAAACTGCTAGAATATGGCTATTGTTAACAAAGATTTTATTTCCATTTTAATCTTTTTCAGAAGGCAAATGATTGATAATAGCCTGCTTCAGGTGAATAACACAAGACAAAACGGGAAAACTTCCAAATGGGCTTATGCCTGGGGCACGAGTCCCTTGACTCATGCAATCACTGACAGAAGGGGCTTATGTTTCTGTTCCCAATGCTCTGACACGGTGGTGAGCACATCAGAGCTCTGTACTAAATACTTCAAAACACACAGAAGCCTTTATTACATCACCCCAGTACACAAGAAGCTCTAAAGAGGCAAAAAAACACAAGGCAGCCACTGACTGCCTGAGACCGGTGCCAGCAGCCTGCGCTCCTATCCCCTTCACAAACACTGGGAAGGAAAAAAATGCAAAGACTTTGAAATGGGAAAAAATGTTTAGTGGGTGTCCTGTCTAGCTCAGCCACCGGGGCTGTCCTCACTTTTTATTAGCTTGTGTCTTCACTAGCATAAGTTGGAGAAAACTGCTAGTAATGCACATGATTCTTGCCTATAGAAATGTAACCTATGTCCCATAGAAGGCAACTAATTATTCCCCTATAGAAACTGCTAAGTCTTGACAGTTTTAGATTAAGCATATTTGTTTCAGCATTCCTAATGGTCTTATGTATTTGTCTGTCTTTGGGTTCTCCTCCAAACCAGTTGTAATATCTTACTGAGGTTTTTACTTGTGGTACTGGGGGTTAAAGTCAGGGGTTGATAATGCACTATATCCTCAGCACTCTGCCCTCTCCTTTTTTAGAGGCAGGGTCTCCCTAAATTCTCCAGGTGCAGTGCAAACTTGTAATCCTCTTATATCAGCCTCCCAAAGTACTAGAATTACAGGCACACGTCATCACAACTGATTTCTTACTGGTTTCATCATCAGCTAATGAGTTAACTTATTCTTTTGCAACACTGAATTCTTCTTGCTGCCTTTGACTAACGTTTCATTGTGCATTCTTGAGAAATTCTCCCATAACTAACCTAACTCACGTTATATTTGTGTCCGTTTTTTAAAAGTATCCTTTAGCAACACCTAAGTCCTTGTGCTGCCCATAACCAACAGTTTCACTGTGCACTCTTGAGAAATTTTCCCAGAACTACCCTAACTACATCTAGTGGTCACTTGAATGAGCCATAGTGCATTCATATACTGGACTACTATGTCACTGACCAGTATCTCAAAAAAGAAAAAACTCACTAAGCTGAAGTGATTTCCAAATGTAAGTGGGTAAAAAGAAACGTACATGATTTTATATTTTGCCATGTTGAATAAAAACAAAAGGAAACATCTTTGCTTATGTTTTCAAAGTGACAAGAAAAAAATAGACTAAAAGCCATAGAAATGGTTACCTACATTGGGTGGGATGGGTTGGGAATAGAGAGATCAGGCTCAAGAATTACTTCACAGGTCTTTACAATTCTTACCATTGAACAATGTAAATGTTTTAGTAGTAAAAAATAAAATCAATAGAGAATATTTTAAATCCTAAAATTGAATAAAAATAGAAACAAACACAAATATTTATCAAACTGGTAACAGCCATAACTGAAGGTATGAATTCAAATATCTTTTAAATATAGTACATCCTCAAAGAGATTAAGTGCATGCATACACATACTCTGCAAAGAACTCTTCAATTTCCCTTAGGCAGTTTGCTATCAGGGATAATCATAAAATAGTAATTCTAATGAGGTCACATATATTGTAGGGTGTACTAGTTGTTAGTTGTCTGTAACTGTGACCAAATACCTACGCAAAACAAGTTACAGGAGGAAGGGTTGATTTTGGCTCATGTTTTAATCTATGGTCTGCTAGTTCTGTTGCTATGGGCTGAAGCAAAGCAGAAACACTGCGGAGGGTGTGGCAGAAGAAAGCTACTATCCTTACCATGAGAGGGACGGAGGGAGGGAGACAGACAGAACCAGAAACACACAGCAGAGGGGTGAAGACCAGTTACAGCTCCCAGCACTTCTATGAGCTTGTCAGTGGAGTAACCCACTGGATGACGTGGTAGCCCTTGTGATCCAGTCACATTCCCCCAAAACCCATTAGCATATGAGTTGGAGGAGCCATTTCAAATCCAAACCATAACACAGGAATCAGAAAATTAGCAACTATAAGGAAGGTGTTGGGAACAAGAACTTTTATATCAAGAAAAGGAAAATTCAAATATATGGAGAAAGTGAAGAAGCCACAGTGTTGGATTTGAATTAGAACTATCAGTATGAACCCACGATAATATTTGTCAGGACTTGAGGAAATATTTGCTGACCATATTAATTAATAAATGGACTATTTTTCAAAGAGTGAAAATAAAGCATCAAGGCAAAAATAGTTTCAACAATTTTAGGTAAAAATACATATATAAAACAGGAAATACATTAAGAAGAACAAGTGTAGAATAACACCTTATACAGAGAAACAGGGGCTTCCTAGGGCTACCCATACAGGTATCCAGGGCAATGTCCACAGAGTCACCTAATATGTAGGACAGAAATAGGATCTTTGGAGGACAATACAAATTCTGAAATGCTTCCAGCATAGGATTTGGACTTTCTTCCACGAAGCAGAACCTGGAACAAGGGCTCATTCCAAGCAGTTTATTTTGGAAGTGATTCTAGGAAGCAGAACAGGACAAAGAGAGCAAATCCAGGAATACCAGGGAAGCCAAGATACACATGAGATAAACCACCATCACTACTTTGGACATCTTAGCCATATTTCTAGGTTTTGTAAATATGGTGCTTTAACATTTGTCCTGCATGTATGTACTGGACAGGCCTTGTTCCAAGCAACTGATAATATACTCATGTCACTGTGTCTTGGCTACTCCCTTCCTAGTCACCCTAACCCCCTTACGAAGAGACCTCCCATCAGGGAAATTCCTCAAGTACACACCAAGCAATCCAGAAACAATATCCCCATCTAGCTCCCTTACTGGTCCCACACATCCTAAGTCATCATCGACCTTCCCTAATTACTGAAAGGTCAGACACTAGACTACTGGACATAGCTTTGATACTCCTAAACCCACTGAAATTTTTCAGTCTCGCCAATGCTAAGCCTGCTTACCCTGTCTCATCTGTTCCTTCTCATGCAGTGTCTTCACAGGAGCCTGAATGATATTCAAAATTATCCCTCTGACAAGTAGGGGAAGGAGGATTTATCTACAAGCGATCATTCCCAGTAGGCAAGTGGAACCCCTATAAATATTAATTCCCTAGTCTCCCTGGATTTACCTATGCATGAATATGGGAAAATTTCCACAGAATCACCGAATCCTAAGGCAGAAATTGAGAAAAACAAATGCACCCAGAGCTTGAAAATAGGGTACAGAAAAGGTAAAGCCCAGCCTAGCAGATGCCCAGCATACAGGATATTCACACAACATTTGCATCAGAAAAACAGAGCCAGAGTCCCATCCGCTTCTCATCCCTATGGCTTCGACCACAATTGATCTCTACATTGGTTTTTCTCAACTCAACTGGGTGGAAACCTTTGCAGCAAACTTTTCGAACTCTGAGAGAGTAGAAAAGAACTCTTCCTCTGATTTTCCACAACGTGGGTGGAATACTCTCTAGGGGCACCGGAAAGGTCTTCTCTGACAAAGTGAAAAATAAAAATTTCCCCACTCTGATTTATTTTCAGCTGACTTGGAAAGCATGAAATGTTTCTGACTCAATAGAGGCAAAAATACGGAAACAGAGAGAGTCACACATATCTTTTTCAATAACATTGAAAACCCCAGGAGGGAAATCCTAAGTAAACTAAGCCTTCAGGGCACCAAAAATAATGTGGCTCAGGTGCAGTAGATGAGCAGCTGCATTCAGTCCACTTGATCTCATCTCTGCTCTCCACACCCCCTCCCGGCCACCCCTCCGCACTGCAGCTTTCCCCTCTCCTCTGACTTGTTTCCTAATTCAGTGTCCACCGCATTCTCCTCTCCTACTCTCTCTTCTCTGTCGCTGTCATGAATTCCCTTCTTTCTCTTCGCAAAGACAGCTTTTCATGTACTCTATAAACCCTCCAGACTGATTTTAAAACTTCTAGACTCACAAACTCTGCTAGCAGCATCTGCACCACTGAAGCCATTCAGAGAGCAAGTGCTCAGATTCCAACGTGACGTCGGTTAGCACTTCTCATGTGCTGGGAATTGTCCTAATGCGTGAACCTCTGCTACTTTATTCAGTCATCAAAGCAACCCTTCAAAGTATTACTGAAGCAGTACTGAGCACTAGGATATTAAGACTCCAGGAGATCAAATAACCCGTATCATACATTTAGAAAATAACATTGCTTTGACCCAAAATTCTCCTTTCCCTAATCTATGGTTCTGTGCAATATATTACACTATCTGTACTTTATGTATAAGCAAATAAACACACCCATATACCAGACCAAGAAGAATGCTCTGCACCTCTGAATATGAAACATATCCAGTTACTTATGAAACAAGATTGACCTTGTTTATAACGAGGTTATTTCACCTTTGCTTAAGTCCTTTCCATGAGCAGTTTGCACTTTAAAGAATGAAGTTTGGGCTGCAGGGGAAAATGAAAAATGCAAGGTAAGTTTAATGACTTGAGAAAAGACAAGAAGGCAAGAAAATGAGATGAGGATAATCTAAATCAGAAGTAACTACAGATTCATTTTGTAGCATGGCTGATGGAGGCAGCCCGGTAAACCACTGGCAGGAACAGCCCAAAGTAATGTGGTAATTCCATTTAAATCTGACAAGCGACTTATCAACTTGGTTCTGTACAAAAACACACAAAGATTATGTTGGCATAAAGCTGAGAATTTAGAGTCCTACAAAGCACAAAGAAAGAAAGGGATTTAATTCTCTGGAAAGGGAAAGAAAAAACATTACTGGAAACAATTGTCAAAATCTCTGTGGCGCAGGTTTACAGTCATCCTCCACCTTTTGGAGAACAAAACGAGGTCCTTAAAACTGGTGGCCAGGAAAAACGGGGCTGGGGTACAAAGGAATCACAATGAATGTAATAAAGCCCAGATGAAGAGCTTTGTGCTCATTAAAACAAGACAATAATGGCAGAACAACAGAAAATCTATCAATAATGTTCTTAAATAAGTCAAGTGGTTACTGGTTTTGTTGCTGTCAATATACTAATTCTTGGTGTTAGAAGCTTATCAGGAATTCTGTCTCCTGCTATTGCCGAGATTTGAATACTGAATGTTACATATGATGGGGGCTGAAAAAATGTTCCCCTCGTCAAAACATAAGAACCCAAATTAATTTGTGATGACATTCTAAGTTCTTAAATATGCTGGATTTTATTTCTGAGTTATTCTGTTCAACTGACCTACCTTCTTTTTAGTGACCAGTTCATATTATTTTACTTATCATAGCTTTTTAATATCTGTTAATATCTGATAGTTCAAGACCTCATCTTTTCTCTTTTTGGCTATTCTCACTTGCTTGGTCTCTAGGAAAATTTTAGTTAAAATCCTATCAATTTCTAAAAAGCAGTTTCCCTGCTGAATCTATACTGAGATGATCACGGACAGAATAATACTTAATTGTTTAGCTACCTTATTTAGTGAAAGGAGAACCACCTTTACAATGGCTCGTGTTCTCATTCAGGTGTGTGACAGATCCTCTCTGTATGGTAGATCTGTTGTATTTGTTTACCCTACATCTCTTCCTCCCTCCGTCTATCAGCTCCTCTCACTCTACTTTGGGACCCTCCTCGGTCTCATTCTATGTGAGTGTGATGGACTCTCCACGACCATATCCATAGACCTGGCCTCAGTGACTAGTGCATGTGGTATATGACCCAACTTTGGATAATCCAGTTTTTCCCTGGTATTTTTCACACTACAACCGAAGGGAGGTGGCTTTCTTTCTTTTTAGGTTATTAGTGCTAGCAGCCACGTCTCAATACACATTGAAGCCTAAAACACTGTAAGCAAAAAAAAGAGAAAAAAGCCCCAAAGACTAATTACGTCACCTCATTCTCATCCCTCTTATCACTAGATCTATCAAGCTTTTCCTGATGTATCAGGATTCCACCAGTCTTTCTATAAGTCTATAAAACACTACAGTGTCCTTTCAGCAAACCCCTTTCTGAGGTTGGGACAGTTAGTGTTGAGCTCCTATCAGGGCCTCATAAGAAGTCTGTCCAAGTGGGCAAGGCTTTTGTTTCCCTTCTGTTATGGCTTTGCTTGGGGAGTTTTTTGTTCATTTTTGGTCCTGAAATTGTAATTATTCCCCTTGGCATTTCATGTTCACCTGCTCTTATTAATGGAGTACATCTTTAGGTGATGTTTTCTAGATTTTATTGCTAGAATATGTCATAGCTATTCCTGTAGTATATTTAGTCTGTTGCCTTCCTAAACTTTTATTCTTTTCAAGAATTTCTCCACGATTTTTGTTTTTCTAACCAAAGATATCATGTATAATTATTTCTCTTTCTGTCTTCTAACAGCTTTTGATTTCTGTTTCCTACTGCATGTGCTGAAGCTTCCAGAGAAATAAGCTCTGCTAGCAATAACAATCAGTGTTAGCATTTTGCTGGCTTTACTTTAACTTCTATTTATGAAATGTCTGTGAAATTTTCTGTTGCATCATTATAAATATCCCCATTATAAGCTAATTTGAATGATTACTCTAAGAAGTAAAACAATTCAAGATAATGGCTTTAACCGTCTATAGAGATGATTGTGTGGCACGTGTGTGTGTTCTACTTTTTCTTTTTTTTTTTTTTTCCTTCCTCTCCTTTTGGATTTACCAGTGTAAAGTTTTTTTGTTTTGATAGAAAAATAGAGAAAATGTTTTATCAGATAGCACCAAATTTCCTCCAAAACCTTTTTGGTAAAATAATAAGACAGGGAATTTGGAGGGGGGCCTAAAAGCATCGACTAAGAAAGACAATATTAAAGAGGTTGAATTCTTCTGCATATAACATGAAAAGAATTTAGAGGTGAGAACAAAAGAGAGGGGAAAAACAAAGAAGAGAGCGAAACATGCCCATAAGCTAGAAACATCATGGACCCTACGGTTTGAACGGTTTTCCCCCCTCCAAAATTCACATTGAAATTAGGCCCCAACCCAACAGTATTGGAAGTTGTGGCCCTTAGCAGGTGACTGATTCACGAGAGCCGGCGTTAGAAATGGGATTAGATGCCTTGTAAAAGGACTTGACTGAGGGATATCGCCACTTGTACTCCTTCTCTCCCTTCCATCACATTAGGCCACAATTTCTATCTTAGGATACTAGACTCACACCAGATACAGAATCCAACACACCTTGATCCTGGATTTCCAGCCTCCAGAACTGTGAGAAGTAAATTTTTATTCTTTGTAAGTTACCAAGTCTCAAGTAGTTTGTTATGGCAACACAAACAGACTAAGCCACTCGAGTCCCAAAAGTGATGAATTTTCAAAGACCAATTAAGCCTGATATTCATGCTTAGCTTCATTTCTACATGGAATCATAACATAAGCGGATCTCCAGAACTATAAAAGTCTCATACACTTTCTGCCTTAGGAAAGCAATATTGGACAGAAGATTTAGAAATTATGAAAAATGAAGTATTTCATCTTTTGTTTATTTTCTGAGAAAAAGTAAATTAATATTTGCAAAACAAAAACTATGGGAAAAATCCAAGAGATTCAGAAAACAATAACCAGAAAAAATGAGGATTAATTCCTAAAAAATTCACAATAATCTCAAGATTAAAACTGAATTTGAAATGGAAGTTTGAGACAATCTTATAATGATCTTAAAGGGAAAATCTACATATATATATCAGGCATTTTAAAGGTTGTTAATATTAAAGCCAATTGTATTACTCAAGTAAGTCCTATTTGGTTAAACTGTATTATTATTTTAATATACTTACAGGTTTGCATGCTAAGAGTTTGATTGAAAGCTTTATGTAATTATATTCATAAAGAAGACTAGCTTTAAGTTTCTTTATTTACCCAGTCTTTATTATAATATTGATAAATACTATGATAAAGGCTGGGTAAAAGTATAGTATTCTCATAGTATCAGGAATATTATATCCCCCAACCTTTGAATACAATTGCCAAAAATCCTCTTGTGATTCAGTCTTTTTCAGCAAAGTAATTACTTCACTATTTTTCAGTCATCCTTTTTCATCAGTACATTCAATTTATCTGTGTCTTATGAAGTCAGTATTTTGCTTCAGGATTTATACTTTTACAGAATAAAATTGTTAGCATAAATTTCTATGCATTTTTCTGTTTTAAGCTTCATCTATATATTAACAATTTGCAGTATTTACTTACTCATTCCCTTATGCACTGTCATCTCTGGCTACTTTCTAGAGCTGTTCTGTGCAACATGGTAGCAATTAGTCACATGTGGCATTTAGATATAAAATTATTAAAAATGAATAACATTAAAAGTTTGTTTCCTTATTCATACAAACAAATTTCAATGCTCAATAACCACATGACCAGCAGCAACTGAATTGCACAACACCAGAATACATTCTTTCACCACAGCAAATTTTAATAGACAGTAATTGTTCCACAAGTTTGTTGATTACATTGCCTTTTCAAGGAGATAGTTCTTCAATTCATAAATTCAGCTATTTTATTCATCTGTAATGTGACTTTGCTTTTATTTTTTTATTTTTAAAAAATAAAAGCACAAAAACATATTAACAAACAGATACAAATTAGCATAAGAAATAGTACAATCAAAACTGATTTACAGACAAGGTGACATGGACTCAACAATGGTTGTTGCTTTACCTATTGATATCTTCGAAGTGTATGTCCATGAAAACAGATACAGACATGTGAAACTGGTCAAACAATTAATCATCTCAACAACAGAAAAACACAAAAAACAGAAAACAAAAGACAATAGATAAATAAATAAATAAATAAATAAATAAAAACCAACAATAGTTGCTGCTTTGCATATTGATATCTTTGAAGTGTGTGCTCAGGATAACACATACAGACATACAAGATTGATCGAATAACCCGTCATCAATTATTCCTTAGCATTAAGTGATATAATAAAATACAATAGTAGAACCATGTTAGCCCTCCTGCACACATGTATATACATATATGCATACATACATTTTTGCCTCTTTCTTTTCCCCCTTCCCTCGTCCCATCTGTTCCTTGTTTTTGAACAGATTTCCTTCATGTCTCTTAGTTTATATTCCCACCCTCAGGTTCTTACACCACTGATACAATACGTTGCCTGCACATGTATCGCTGATTTATTTCACTTATGAGTATGGACTCCAGGTTTGACCATTTGCCTACAAAGTCCCCAAAACTGTCTTTCTTTATAGCTGAATAATATTCCATTATACAAAAATGCCACAGTTTTTTAATCCAGTCTTCTGTGGATGGACACTTGGGTTGCTTCC